>JAPFFP010054374.1:0-29276 GCA_026153255.1 Solanum medicagineum | reverse complement strand
TAGCAATAGCTCCTCTAGTGGGACTATAAATCTCACATGCACCTTTCTAAATAGTTATAACATATCCTTTTTCTTGCAACTGACCAACACTTAGATTGCTTTTCAAAGAAGGAACATATAACACATTTGAGATCGTTTCTTTAAAAACATTCTTGGTTCTAAACTTAATATCACCGTTTCCAATTGCACTCACAGTGGAAGAATCACCAAACTAATTGTTGAATGGAATTCTTCATTTAAAGAAGAAAAAAGAAGACTTAACTTCCAAACATGTGATCACTGCAGCTCGTATCCAAGTACCAAATGTTTTGTTCGGGTTCCTTCTCTACTTGGATTGCCATCAACAATGTATCAACTTCTTTGCTTTCAACAAAATTTGACTTTTCATTCTTGCATTTGGAAGCCTAGTATAAAACTCTGACTTATAATGATCAAATTTATGACATCGATGGCATTCTACTTTGGATTTGTCAAAAATCCTTTCTCTACTTTTACCATGGTCATCATTGGCTCTGAAATTTTTACTACCGTCTTTGTTGACTTCATCTCTATATCCTCGATCTCTTCTTCCTTTTTCTCTACCTCTACCCCTTCCTCTATAGTATGAGAAATGAGTGTTAGTAGAAGCCTTCAAAGCTTGCTCTTCAGAAGATGAAGTACGGTTCATCTTCTACTCATGTACCAATAAGGTGCAATTCGTCAAGCGACAACTCATTTATATCTTTTGAATCCTCATACTTCGACGTCAGGGAGTGCAATATCTTTTCCACAATTGTGACATCAGTCATCTTTTCACCATGAAATCACATTTTGTTGCCTATCTCCATTGTTTTAACATAGTAGCTCATTACAGACTCTCCTTCCTTTATCTGCAAAGTCTCAAAATCCCTTCTCAAGGCTTGAAGTAGTGCATGTTTCACTCTAGCAGTACCTTGATAATTTTTATTCATTGAATCCCAAATATCCTTAAAAGCTTCTTTGCATAGGATTGTTTCTAGGATGGCACAATCCATATCCTAAAAGAGATAATTCTTCGCCTTCAAATTTTTCAATTTTCTTGCTTTGAACTCCACGTTTAAGCATTCGTTAATGCTTCACCTTCTGTTGGAGATCCTATTACATCCTCGACAATTGGCCAATACTCCTTTGACCATAAGAAATTCTCCACCAGCATACTCTAATGGTCATAGTGACCATCAAAACGCGGAATAGCTACTTAAATGTAATTGCTCTTTGAAGCCATAAACTAGCAATATTGTTCTCTGGATCAGATACCACTAATAGCAACACAAACTCAAGAAGTAGCGGTAGAATAGAGAAAGAAAGGCAGTAAACGTGAAAATACATTTTATTGACTGATGATTTTTAATGTTGCTACTGTAGTCAATATAAAGCAAAAAAAGAAAACAACAGACTTAAGTAAAAAACTCAAGAATTGCGCTACAAAGCTTTCTCCTAAAACTAGATTACCACCCACGTATAAAACTACTTCCTAAAGACAAGGACAAACCTATCAAATAGGAATTCAATTTACTAACAATTCTTATTTTTACTTATAGGACTCTTTTAAACTAACAAGACTTACATTAATTTTGAAGTGAAACCATATTACTTGTATAGAAAAACTAGTAATTATACAAATATGTTATCTAGCACGTAGTCTCAATAACAATTTTCAGATTAAAAATAACTGAGCACCCGTTATTTAGAAATCTAGAATCCCTAGCTAGCTTCGAGTGCAATCTTTTGTAGCATGCATCTAATGGTCTATATATAGGAAATCAAGATGAGGTGTCATGGAGTATGTTATTTGTAGATGACATAGTTTTAATCGACGTGACTTGCAAATGAATTAATACTAATTTGAAGATGCAGAGATTTACCTTGAATTTTAAATGGTTAGTTGAACAGAACCAAAGCAGAATACTTGTAGTGAAAGTTCAGTTAGATAGCACATGGGAATAGTGTAAAAGTAAGACTTGGTGCACATGAACTCCCAAAGAATGAGAGAGAGTTTAAAGTATGTATCTTATATCTATTGTTCAAGGAGATAGAAAGATTGTCAGTGATGTTGCACATTGTATTAGTGTTGGTTGGGTAAGATGGAAGCTTGTATCTGCAGTCTTTCTGTGATAAAAAGCTATCACCGAAACCTAATTAAAAAAGGCAAGTTCTATCTAATGATGGTTAAATCTACTATGATGTATTGGAAGAGTATTGATCAGTAAAGAAATCTCACGTTCAGAAGATGAAAGTTGAGGAGATAAGGATATTGAGTTGAATGCATGTGTGTCCATAGTAGGAGTAATAAGGTTAGAAATGAAGATATTTAGGACAAAGTGAGATAAGCCTTGATGAAGGAGATACGGAAAGCAAGACTGAGATGGTTGGGTATGTAAAGAGGAGATGCACAAATTCTCCAGTGAGGAAGCATGAGAAGTTGGCAATACATGGTTTGAGGAGAGGCAGAGAGGCCAAAATTATTATGGGAGATGATTAGACATGAGATGATGTAATTTCAGCTTATTGAGGACATGACTTACATAGGAGTTTGTGAATGACACGGATTAAGGTGAAAAGTGAGTAGGTAGTACGTAGAACATTATCTCACTTATTTTTTCATACTATTAGTTGTAGTATGACTTAGAGAGTTTCTTGTTCTTCTATGCTTGTTATTTTATTGCACTTCCTTTATCATACTATGTTATTATAGTTACGTTTATTTTCAGTATGCTTTGTCATTCTCTTTATAGTATTATGCTATGACTTCTTTTCTTCTTCTTCTTTGAGCTAAGGGTCTATTAAATACAGCCTCTCTAGCTCTAGAAATAATAAAGTTTGTGTATTCTCTATCCTTATCATACCCCACCTATAAAATTGCACTAAATATAGTATTTTTGTATCTACAAGCTATAGCATCATTTTGCAAGAAGTAAGTTTGACCTAAGAAATGTGATAGACAATACTTTATTCATTCCAATTTAGGTGTCTTACTTCTTTTTTGGTTTGTTCAAGGGAGTCGTCTCTTTTTTATATTTAATAAGTTTTTCAATTCTAATATTCTATATCACAAATCCTAGACCATAAAATTTAAATTATTGTACATCTCTTTAATTTGATTCTACAAAATTCAATATTGATTTTCTTAAATAAAATTAAATTGAATATTGAAGCAATGGTTAGATGTATCTTATACATTTGAAAAGAAAATCTAAAATTACTGTGGGTGAGAAAATTTTTGAAAACTATTCGAACTAGCCAATATTTTCCTTTTGGAGATGCTAGAAAAAGAAAGATCAAAGATAGATAATCTATCATAGATTGATTGACTAACTATAAACATATGTACTTATGAATGACTAGTTAATAATTAAATAAAACTTTTGGGGACTTAAAGTAGAATATGTTTTAGTGATCTTACTCCTAAGTTACAAGCAATAAGATATCTTTTCCATTTCTATGTCCTCATATTTAAGGTACGAAACTTTGGATTTCACTAATGATCATGTTATTGTAACCAATTTAACTTAATGATGGAAGAATCTTATAATTATTATGTCACGACCCAAGCCTAGGGCCTAGACGTGACACAGCGAATGGGAACCCGAAGGGACCCCAAACAAGCTTCTTAGCATATCATTCACACATCCTTGGTCGTGAAAACAAAATAAACAACACAAGAGATATAAATAAAGGGAAGAGGGACTATGCGAAGTTTTGATATTCATAACAACATAAAAGAGTCAAGTTAATAGCATAAGTACATCAAATATCAAACAACACCTTTAACATGGAATGGAGCGGGAGCCAAGACACTTTCTGGGCTCACCCTCATAGTAACAAGTGTTCAACATAAAGAAGTCTCAAAATTAGCAAGAATAACAAAGAGTGTGTCCTCGGACTTGAGGACTCACCAAAGCTTGCTTCAAAGGATTGTATTAGGCACGTAGAGGATGATCAAAAGGTGCTCCGATCCCTACATGGTAATATCATGTAGGCATAAAGTATACGTAAGTACGTTTGAATGTACTAAGTATGTAGGATCCAATGCAACAAGGATCACAAGCTATAATAAACAAGATGCTTAATCGTAACCAATGAACATAAGCTCAATATGCCATGTGTAATCAATTCTTAAGATAAAACATGCTTGAGAATAATTATAATTAACTTGTTTAACATAATAAAGGGACATGAATAGATTATCCAAATACCTTGAACTAGAGGGTGAGAGATATAGCATAAGTCATAACCCCTTCTAGTAGGTATTGGGTAGTACATGAGGGTAGAGAAATAACATAGGTCATAACACCTACATGTAAGCATGAGATAATGGTCGGATAGTACATGAGGGTAGAGAAATAGCATAGGTCATAACCCCTACATGGAAGCATGAGATAATACAAAATATTGAATCGCACATGAGGGTGAGGCATACTACATAGTTCATAACCCCTTCATATGAGTATAAGATATTGTTTAGCATTGAATCGTATATGAGGGTGAGGCATACAACATAGTTCGTAACACCATGTAGAAATTGTCCTTGTACTAGAGGGTAAGCCATGTAACATAGTTCATAACCCTGTCTAGTAGGTTTTACAATTCATAAAAGCATACACCTTAGCATAAAAACTCAATAACTCGTCAACAATCGAGACTAGTAAAATCATGTAATAGATTATCAAAAACTACTTGAGAATTCTTGCCATGTAATTTTGTCAAACACTTGGTGGGCACATGATATATGTCCAAAATCATGCAATTCAAGAGTAAACATCAGGAGTAAAATCAATTCAAAATCAACCCACCAATATTGTAATAAAACCCCAATTTGGGCATCATGAAATTCATATCAAAAGTTCATCATAGTTCATAGTTTTCATAGATCAAATCATGCATAATCTCAATATACATAAATCAACTCATAGTATAAGCTTAAAATAGATATTCATGAGTAATTAACAATACTTGATAAAACCTCAACATAACTTTCATTCAATATTCATAATAAGAGATATTCATAGGTAATACAACTTGAAATCATGCAATTTTTTATAAAAAAAAAAAGATTGGACTCCATGTGTGAAATGACCCAATGGATGAAACCTACATACCTTAAACTTGGATTTTCTTGAGATGAGCTTGAAGGAAACTTAGAGCTTGAAGTGAATCCTTGAGTCTCAAAGCTAAGCTTGAAATCCTTGAATTTGGATTGAGATATTTGTTTAAGTCTTGGAGAGGTTTTGGTGAGGCTTTTGAGTGATATATATTTGAAAAATGTCTAAGTGCGGGTATTTTCACGCATAAGTGGGAATGGGGCTATGACACCAATGCACTTGGCCGACATAGGAAAAATCAACACTGGTCCGTATCAGGATTGACCAACGTGAAGGAAAAATTTATACTGGTCCGCGCCTGGTTCACATCACGGCTTGGTCGCGGATGCACACTTGAATTTGAAAATTTGTGAAATTTATTTTTTGATATAGGTTCCTCTAAAATCCAGGTTATATCCATTTCCCACTCAATTTTTCCCCCTGATGGAGAATATGAAGTCAGATTTTCGATATCACGCATGGATTTTGAGATATATGGAAATTATGATTATGGGAATTTCCAAAGCACATTTTGGGGCGTTTCAATATCTTCCCCTTGGGAACATTCATCCCCGAATGTCAAAGAAACGTGCATAACAGAAGAATCATGAAGATTTCAGCCTGAAGTAATCACGAACATCATTTTTAAAAAGTCTCAACATGAATGTCAAAAATCACCATAAACTTGTTACCATGAACATGAATGTATGCAAAATGACATAAGGGCTGAAACGTAAAACTTGAAATCATAGAAAGGACTTAGTTTGCTATCTGAAGCTTGAACAGAACGAAAGAGGTATGGATATCTCTTCTTCATGTTTGCTCCGCCTTCCTATATGGCACTTTCAACCTGTTGATTCCTCCAAAGCAGTTCGACGGAGGCTACATCCTTGTTCCTCAACCTTTCCACATGTCCATCCAATATCTCTATCGGGACCTCTGCATAGGTCAACTCATCATCCAACAACACCCACAACCTCAAAGAGTTCTATAGCACTTGGGTCACTAACACATCTCCTAAACATAGATACATGAAAGACTAGATGAACCATATCCATTTCCCTAGGCAATTTCAGTACATAAGCAACTTTACCAATTCTTCTCAACACTCTATAAAGACCCATAGACCTTAGGCTCAATTCCCTTTCTTGCCAAATCGAATCACATCCTTCATGGGTGGTACTTTCAAGTGAACCCAATCATCAACACAAGCACACATAGCTTACTTTAGTACCTAAGGACACCATCTTCCCTTGGGAGAAAACCTCCACTTCACCATCTTCCACCAAAGCATCAACTCTAGCAAGGCGGGGTTACGGTCTTGTTCTATCTTGAACTCTTCAACCAAATTGGATTTGGAACCATTAAGCCACTACACTACCATTATCAACTTCATCCAACCTCACCCTTAATCTAGCCAACTGGTGAACCTCTCTAGCCCCCTCCTAGTTACCAAAAATTCCCACTTTCATATTTAGCAAGCAACCTCTCAACCCTCAAGATCTGCAAGATCTGAAACAACCCAAAAAGTACCCAAAAATGTGCCTCGAAAGTGTCTGAGATCGTAATTTCCATATATCTTTAAATCTATTGTGATATCAAAAATTCAACTTCATACTCTTGTTCAAGGGGTCAAATTGAGTGGGCAATAGGTCTAACCCCGATTTTACAACAATCGAGTTGCAATTTCATTTTCCCAAAAATTGAATTCCAAAGAGATTTCGCGCCCCTGGCACGACGTGCCCAAGGCGCGGCACAATACATTTTGTTGGTAGTTTTTCATGTCCGGTCCAAGGCTTTTGAGTCTTGGGCCTAAGTGTTCCCAAATGTGAAAATACCTATTCTTAGCCATATTTTATCCTCATATCATTCAAAACATTTTCCAATACTCATTCAAACACTTAGCCAAATATTTTACTCCTAAACTCAAGTCTAAAAACACATCCGCATCTCAAGATTTTCATTCAAGCTTTAAGTCTCCATCTCCAATCTTTTTCAAGTTAATCTTCAAAGCTAAGGTGTGTGGGTTTCTTTCATGGGTTCCTTTCACCCATGATGCCCAAGATTCCTTTTTCTTAAAAATTGCATAATTTAAAGTTGATTTACTCATGGGTCTTATTTATTATGAATTTCATCGCACACTATGTTGGGGTTTATGAAATAATGACTGTTTTACTATGTTTTGGGCTATGAATCTAAGATCTATTGTGGGATTTGATGAAGGGTTTTGATGTATATTGCTTGAGGGTGTTACCAAGTGTCTATTAACGATTATCCAATAGATTTTCTAGCATGACAACACTCTTGAATTACATGGTTTTATACTAGAACTACACACCCCTGCCAAGTGTTTGATAAAATATTTGATTATGATTTCTTACGAAATTGAAGGTCCAATGCATGTCTTAAGAATCTAAGATCTTAAGCAAGACCTTGATCCCTCCTTATTGATGGCTTGAGAGAGAGAATTCTTGATGAGGCTTATGGATCTTCCTATTTCATCCCAGTTCTACTAAAATGTGTAGAGAATTGAGGGATGTGTATTAGTGGTGAGGCATGAAGAAAGACATTGCAAAATTTGTGTTCGGTTGTCATAGTTGTCAATAAGTCAAAGCCGAACATCAAAGGCTAGGTGGTCTAATCAAACACATAGAGGTTCCTAATTGGAAATGGGATTAGATTAATATTGACTTTGTAATTGGGTTGCCCAAGACTAGGAAGGGTTTTGATTCCATTTGGGTGGTGGAGGACAGGATGACAAAATCGGCTCACTTTCTATCGGTTAAGAACATATATGGGGCTGAAGAGTATGCTGGGTTATACATTCATGACTTGGTGAGGTTGCATGGGGTTCCTTTATCCATCATATCAGATTTTAGTGCACAATTCACTTCTCATTTTTGGAGGTCCTTCCGAAGAGGTCTTGGAACCAAGGTGAAGCTTAGTACGGCCTTTCACCCTCAAATGGATGGCCATGCCAAAAGAACTATCCAAACACTTGAGGATATGCTTAAGGCTTGTGTATAGGAGCTTAGGGGTAGTTGGGATGATCATCTTCCATTGATTGAGTTTACATACAACAATAGCTATCATTCTAACATTTAGCTCCTTTTGAAGCTCTCTATGGTAGACATTGTAGATCACCGATTAGGTGGTTTGAGATTGGTGAGGTGGCTTTATTAGGTCTGGATCTGGTTATGATGCTATGTATTAGTTAAAGATGATTTGAGAAATGTTGAAAACATCACAAAATCACCAAAAGTCTTATGCCAATGTGAGAAAAAGGGATCTTGTATTCAAGGTTAGTGATTGGGTTTATTTGAAGGTGCTACCCATGAAAGTCGTGGTCCGTTTTCATAAGAAGGGTAAGTTGATCTCTAGATATGTGGGTTTTTATAGGTTGATGAGAAGGATTGGTAAGGTGGCCTACAAGTTGGATTTGCCTAGAGAAATGGAATTGGTTCACCCAGTCTTTCATGTATCCATGTTGAGGAAATATGTGGCAGACCCTAATGCTATTGTGCGTATTGATGTTGTGGGTGCTGTTGAAGATAATTTGACATATGAAGAAGTTTCAGTTCAGACTTTGGATAGACAAGTGAAGAGGTTAAGGAACAAGGATGTGGCTTCTGTTAAGGTCCTTTGGAGGAATCAACAAGTTAAAAGTGCTACTTCGGAGGCCGAAGCGTATATGCAAAAGCAATATCCTTATCTTTTCCACTCCAATCAAGCCTAAGGTATCAATCTAAGTCCACTATGTGATTTTAAGTCCAAGTTCAGCCCATAACATATGCATACATTCATTTTTAAATTGACAAGTTCATGATGATTTTACACTTATGTTGAGATTTTTGAAATGATCTTTAAGTGCATTGTTACATCCTTATGTGGGCTGAAATTGTCATATTTTTGTCTCCTATATACGTTTCTTTGACTTTCGAGGACGAATGATCCCAAGGGGGAGATATTGAAACGATCCCAAAAAGTGCCCGAAAATGTGCCTCGGAAGTGCCCAGAATCGTAATTTCCATATATCTCAAAATTTGTGGATGATATCAAAAATATGACTTCATATTCTTGTGCAGGGGGTCAAATTGAGTGGGCAATAGGGCTAACCCCAATTTTAGTGCAAACAAATCACAATTTCATTTTCCCCAAAATCGCATTCTAGAGAGGTTTTCGCACCATTTGGCGCGCCACAGTACATTTTTTGACAGTTTTTCAAGTCTGGTCAAAAGCTTTTGAGTCTTCAGCCTAAGTGTTCCCAAACGTAAAAGTACCTGTACTTAGCCATACTTCACCCTTATATCATTCAAAACATCTCCCAATACTCATTCAAATGCTTAGCCAAATATTTTACTCTTAAACTCAAGTCTTAAAACTCATTTGAATCTCAAGATTCTCATTCAAGCTTTAAGTCTCCATCCCCAATCTTCATCAAGTTAATCTCCAAAACTAAGGCATATGTGTTTCTTTCATGGGTTCCTTTCATCCATGATGCCCAAGCTTCCTTTTTTAAAAAAATTACATGATTTAAAGTTGATTTACTCATGGGTCTTCTTTATTATGAAATTCACTGCACACTATGTTAGGGTTTATGAAATTGTGATTGTTTTACTATGTTTTGGGCTATAAATCTAATATCTATTGTGGGATTTGATGAAGGGTTTTGATGTATATTACTTGAGGGTGTTACCAAGTGTTTATTAATGGTTTTACATTGGATTTTCTAGCATGATAACACTCTTGAATTTCATGGTTTTACATTAGCACTACATACCTGCCAAGTATTTGATAAAATGTCCGATTATGATTTCTTGAGGAATAGAAGGTCCAATGCATGTCTTATGAGTTTAATGATTTTATGATGATGAAAGGAAGGTTTATGTATTATGATTATATATGTATGAAAGGAATGTACGCATATGATATTATCTTAATAGTGTTGGGGATGACCAAGCCTCTTCCGGGAGGTTGTAGGCCCGGGTAACCTTGTTGAGGGGTTTGTACCTCGATCGCCTCACTTGGGAGGTGGCAGTACCATGCAACCTTGTTGGGAGTTTGTACCCATCAACCTTGTTGGGGGGTCTGTACTCCATCACCCTCATGAAGGGGTTTGTACCTCATGCGCCTCTCCAAGGAGGTGGCAGGCATTGGATTGCACTATAATAGTCACTCCTTACACATGAATTATGTTCTATATAAGCATGATTTTACGTCAAGTATCATTCATACATGCCATATTGCTATATGTCTATCCATTATCTATCATATGCATTTTGATTATAGTACTTATCACTTTTGCATTGCCTTCTACATACTTAGTACATTTAAATGTATTAACATATACTTTATGCCTACACATTATCACCATGTAGGAACTGAAGCCCCGCTTGAGCATCTTCATCCACGTGGCTAGTACGCTTCCACTCAAGCTTGTTGGTGAGTCCTACATTTTGGGGACATTGCTTATGAACTCTTACTATGTTCTAGAACTACCTTTCTTTTATGTAAATGTTGATTATGAGGGTGACCCTGGTTGCTTGTCTTGGCCCCCGCTTTTATCTATGTATTAGAGGTATTGTTGGACATGTAATGTGACACGTATGAGCTTTGACTCTCTCTTGACGCTTGTTGTTTTGATATGTATGATATCCCTTAAGCCCGGTTATCCTCGTTTCTACTTTTATGTTACTATTTTATTGCTTCCACGACCAAGATGTGTAATGATATGCTAAGAGGCTTGCTTGGGGTCTCTTTGGGTTCCCCTTGCGCCATGTCACGTTTAGGTCCTGGGCTTGGGTTATGATAATATCACCATCAAATGACTCACAAGCTCTTCTTCATTCTAGAAATAAATCAATATACCATCCATAAAACTACCACACACGTTTCAAGGTAGGGTTTAAAGACACTATTCATGAGATCAACAAACATAGACAAGGCATTAGTCAAGCAAAAGACATTACCACAAATTCAAAATATCGGGAAGAACATCAAGAACTCATTGACCAGCGGAACTGATTCAATAGGAATGACTTTAGACTTAACATCCCTAATCTTAACGAGATGTTAAATGCAACCCTTAGAGATCAATTTGGGACTCAAGGCAAGAATTGAATCTACCCTTATCTACCACACTGCAACTCTCCCACTCAAGTACGGATTCATTAGGGAATTGAAATCTAACTTACGGGTGCTACGATTAATGGAAGCATGATATGCATGTAACCAATCCACCCTTGAAGTCTCTCACCCTTGAAGCCAGTGTAGGAGCATGAGAGGCTTGGGCCCCTTGATTGATTTGATTAGTCCTGGCATAAGCGAGCATGGTGATAGCATCCCGGAGTTCCTCATGAGCCGCTCCCCCAACTTGAGGAACGGGAGGAGCCAGTTGTTCCTCGGGTGCTCGAGCTCTTCTTCCTCTTATATTAGGGATGATCTATAAATGGCAAAGAACATTCATTAGAGGGGAAACCTTACCTAACTTCTATAGCTAGACATAGATCAAGAAGAAGGGAAACATTTCCTAAAATGTCTCATAGCCTTTTACTCATATCGTGGTACACAACACAACCATGAATATGACTCTAATCAACAAGGTGTGTTGGATGCCGAGGACTATTAACAACCGAGTGTTCTAATATTAAGTTTGTCATGACCCAAGCCTAGGGCCTAGACGTGACACGGTGAATGGGGAACCCGAAGGGACCCCAAACAAGCCTTGTAACATATCATTACACATCCTTAGTCACGAAGCAATTACACAACAACATGGGAATAAAAATAAGGGCAAAGAGACTAAGGGAGTTCTTCAAAGCATTAAAACATACAAGAGTCAAGAGAGTCAAAGCTCATAACATCATTACATAACTTTTCCAACAACACCTCTAAACTTAGAAGTTAGCGGGGGCCAAGACAACTTTTCAGGCTCACCCCCATAGTCAAAAGCATACAATAAGATAGAGAGTCTTTGCATAACATATCAAAAGCTATCATCCTCGGAGTTAAGGACTCACAAACTTGATTTGAGAAGATAGTACTAGCCACATGGAGGGAGATGATCAAGTGGAGCTCTGGTTCCTACATGGTAACATCATGTAGGCATAGAGTATGCATTGGTACATTGAAATGTACTAAGTACGTAGGATCCAATGCAACAAGAGATAAGTAACATAATAAAAATGCATGAGGGTAGGCAATGGATAAGCATAGTAATAATATGACATCTATGAATGATGCTTGAAGTAAAAACATGCTTATGTAGAACATATTACATGTGAAGTAAGAGACCATCATCATAGACCAAGTAAACTTAATACTTGGACTTCAAGGTAGACTATCCCTTGGAAGTGATTGAAGAATCAACCCCTCAATTGGTTGATGGTTGTCACACCCTACCATCCATGGTGATTGAGGTATCAACCCCTCAATTGGCTAACGGGCATGACCACCCCCCATCGGAAGTGATTGAGGAATCAACCTCCCAATTGGTTGATAAGCATGACCATCCCCCATCGAAAGTGATTGAGGAATCAACCTCTCAATTGGTTAATGGGCATACCATACCCCATCGAAATGGTTGAGACAATTCACCCCTCCTCAACTAGGTATGGTCAACTCACAACACCATAAATACTTCTCAAGAAAACAACTCATATACACTTCCCTTTCATCATCATGAAGTTATTTAACTCATAAGCCATGTTTTAGACCTTCAATAGCTCACGAATCCATAACGACACATTTTATAAAATACTCGGCGGGTGTGCAATGCTAGTAAAAAATCATGCAATTCAAGAGTGAAATTATATGAGAAAATCAATATAAAACCATCCACCAACACTTGGTAATATCCTCATACAAGATACATTAAAACCCTTCATCAAATCTCAAAGTAGATCGTAGATTCATAGCTCAAAACATTCTTTAACAGTCATACTTTTATGAGTACCCAACATAGTCATAGTCAAATTCCTAGTAAGTCAGACCCATAAGTAAATCAATTTGGAAACATACTATATATGTAAAAAGGAAGGTTGGGCACCATGTGTGAAAGGACCCAATAGTTGAAACCCACATACCTCAACTTTGGAGAATTCCTTGATGAAGATTTGATTGAGAACTTGAAGCTCGAGTGAATTCCTTAAGATCCAAAATGAGTGTGGAACCCTTGATTTTGAGTGAAATATTTGTCTAAGTGTTTGAGAAGGTTTTGGGGAATGTATTGAATGATATGAGGTTGAAAAATGACTAAGTATAGGTATTTTTATGCATGGAAGGCTTAGGACCAAGACCCAAAGGCCTTGGATCAAAACAGAAAACTACAACAAAAATAACACTGATCTGCGCCCCGCCCCCGTCCTGCTAGTGGCGCGGATCATCTCTGGAGTTTGCATATTTTTGGAAAACAAAATTTTGATACAGTTGCTCTAAAATCAGGGTTAGACCCATTCTCCACCCAATTTTTCCCCCTGATCACGAATATGAAGTCAGATTTTCAATATCACACATGAATTTTGAGATATATGGAAATTATGATTATGGGCATTTCCAAGGCACATTTTCGAGCACTTTTTGGGATCATTTCATTAACCAAGTCGGACTCACCCGACACAAACTTGTTCATCCTAGATCTTGGTTCGGCAACCAATTGTGGAGCATACTTGGAGAGCTTGTTGAACTTGAGGGCATACTCCCTCACATTCATAGACCCTTACTTAAGATTCATAAACTTCATCAACTTAGCCTCCCTTAGCTTAATAGCAAAGAACTAGTTGAGAAATGTGGCCTTGAACTCTTCCCAAGGGATTGCATTATCATTTCCCTTCTCCACCTTCCATTGAATGAACTAAATTTGGGCCACACCTCTGAGTTGGTAGGCTGCTAACTCTAATGTTTCCTCTAAATTTACCCCTATGATGGACAACACCTTATACACCTCATCTATGAACTCTTGGGGATCCTCATCTACCTCGGACCCATGGAACATCGAAGAGTTCATTCTAGTAAAGTCCCTAACCCTTGAGGCCAGAGTAGAAGCATGAGGAGTTTGGGCCCCTTGAATCAATTGGTTGGTCATGGCATGAGCCAACATGGTAATAGCATCTCTTGGGCCACCCCTCCTTGAGGAGCTTGGGGGAGAGATGGGCCAGTTGCTCCTTGGGTAAATGGGCTCTCCTTAGTCTTCCTCTTAGAATCGACATGATCTAGGAGAGAAAATAGGCTTCATTAGGGGAAAAGCCTTATAATAGCACCTAAAGCATGATATAGACCAGGAATAAGTGAATCATTTCCTAAAATGCCTCATAGCCTCCCATTCATAGTTTTGGCGTGCTTCACAACCATGAACAAGACTCTAATCAACGTGGTGTGTTGGATTCTGAAGACCATTAACAACCTATTGCTCTAATACCAAGTTTTTCATGACCCAGGCCTAAGGCCTAGACGTGAAACGGTGAATGGGAACCCAAAGGAACCCAAACAAGCCTCTTAGCACATTATTCCCACATCTTTGGTCGCAAAAGCAAGATAAACAACAACAAGAGATATAATAAAAAGGGAAGTGGGACTAAGGGAAGTCTTGATATTCGTAAAACATAAAAGAATCAAGCTTATAGCATAAGTACATCATAATATCCAACATACACCTCTAACTTGGAATGGAACTGGGGCCAAGACACTTTCCGAACTCACCTTCATAATAGCTAATATCCAACAAAGAGAAAGAGTCTCTACATAACATGAAATAGGTAGATATTGTCCTTGGCGTTGAGGACTCACCAAAGCTTACTTCAATGATCGAACTAGCCACGTGGAGGAGAAGGATGATTAAATGAAGCTTCGGTCCCTACATGATGATATCCTGTACAAAGTATGTGTTAGTACGTTTGAATGTACTAAGTATGTCGGATGCAATGCAACAAAGACATATGCCAATATAATCAAAATGCATAAGATATAAACAATAGATAGAATGTAAATATGTCATGTATGATCAATGCTTTAAGTAAACATGCTTGTAAATCATGCAACTTACATAATACATAACACATATGTGGGAAGAGACCCTAACCGACAAAGATAAGACTAAGCGAGCTATTACTTGGTATCCTGATGATTACCGCTCATCTGTAAAGAGGTTGTCTGCTTGCCAAGGTAAACCATATTTCACCTTATAGGAGTCCATCCCATTTTGTATGAAGTAACCCTCCTTACAGTAACTCGTCCCATTCCGTAAAGGATTTCATTAAGAAGTGCACTAAATGGATCCAATAGTAAAGCAAGGGCATAATCCTATGTTGGCACATAGTTTGAGGAAAGGAATATGAACTTATGAAGATAGGTCATGCCACATCCAATCCATTGGTGCTAAGCCTAATCCAATGGAATAATTGAAATAATCATGCTTTAACAATTTGTAAGGAATATGGAAACATGACATGAGTAGCTCTGAAACATCTTTGACCTCTAATGGTGATAACTTTAAAACATAAAAGTAGATCATCATCAAATATTACCCTTGCATTAACACTAAAGGCAAACAAGAGGTAAGATCTTTAAAAGGGGCTTAATTTGACATTTACAACATCATACATATGTTCATGAATTCAATACATTTTGAAAGCTAAAATCATCAAGAAGTTGCTGGACTCATAAGTCATGCAATAGATCATCAATAACTTTAAGAATCCTTGAAAAGGCATTTTATCAAACACATGGTGGGTTCATGATGTTATTTCAAAATCATGCAATTCAAGAGTGAAATAGAGTGAGTAAAACAATTCGAAATCAACCCACCAACATTGTAGTAAAACCCCAAATGGAATATCATGAAATCCATCTCAAAAGTTCATCACGATTCCAGCTTACATAGTTCAAATGATGCATAGTATCAACAGACAAGACCAACTCATAATATAAACTTAAAATAGATATTCATGCATAATTAACAACACCTAGTAAAACCCGAACATAAAAATCATGCAATATTTGTAAAAAGAAAGATTGGGCTCCATGGGTGAAAGGCGCCGATGGATGAAACCCATATACTTTAAACTTGGGTTTTCCTTGATGTGAACCTTGAAGGAGATTTGAAGCTTGGATTGAGTTCTTGAGATCCAAAGTGAGCTTGAAATCCTTGGATTTGGATAGGATTTTTGATAAGTGTTGGAGAGCTTTTAGAGAGGGTTTTGAGTGATATGGAGTTGAAAAATGGCTAAGTGTGGGAGATTTCAAATTTAAATGAGCATGGGGCTATGACCCCAATGCCCTTGGCCGAGATAACAAACCAAGAAAAATAATATACTGGTCCACGCCCTTGGTGCGACGCGGATCAGACACGAATTCTTCCAACATTAATCCGCGCCCCTGGTGCATCGTGGCCAGGGCGCAAATGGCTACTGGAAATCAAAAATTAGCGAAAATTATTTTTTGCTATGGCTCCTCTAAAATCAGGGTTATACCCTTTTCCCACTCAATTTTCCCTCCTGATCGAGAATATGAAATCAGATTTTTATATCACACACAGATTTTGAGATATATAGAAGTTACAATTATGGGCATTCTGAGGCACATTTTTAGAGAGTTTCATATCCCTATGCATGAGAGTATGTCATGAATAATGTTTTGGCTTTTTAGCCTATTATATATGATTATGAAGAATGTGATTTGGCCTTTACGACTTAGAATGCATGTAAATGATTTGAAGTGTTATGTCTCTTTTACAAGCATGTATACATATGTATTCTAGTGAAGTGACAACCTAGCACCGATGGATTGGATGTCAGCTTGAACTATCCCCAAGGGTCCATACTTCTTTCCTTGAACAATGTGCCTAACATAGGATTATGCTTATTCCCCAAGGGGGAATAGTATGTTAAGGAACTACTTTTAGCAAGTAGTTCACTTCTTATAGTTTTGGAGAAGACAACGGGTTTCCAAGGCATAGCTCACTTGGTCTCATGTCAGTTACGGTCCCATACTTAATATATATGAAGTATTTTCGCATTCATGCATCATGCTCATCATGGAATATTTATATACTACTCTCTTGTTATAAGATTCTTTCTATACTATGTGTCCTTGTCATCTACCTTTAAATGCAGGTTTGATAAGTCATATCCATTGCATCACGTATACTTAGTACATTCAAACGTACTGACTCATACTTTTTCCTACATGATCTCATCATGTAGGGATCGAAGAGCATATCCATCCAATATATGACATCTACCTTGGGATTCAAGTTTTACAGGTTGTGGTGTCACGACCTGAACCTAGAGCCTAGATGTGACATGATATATGGGAACCTGAGAGTTCTGAAATAAGCCTCTAGATACCAAAGCTCTCATCATCGGTTTGTAAGTGGAATCAACAATCAACACATAGTTCTAAGGGACAGAAAGGTAGGACTCACGCTATGGGGCAACTCGGGACTTAAGATCTTCCTATCAACAGAAGATTCAAGTCGCATATCAGTATTCAAAGATAACCAAATACACAACATAGACTTAACAATAACTCATAGCATATATCATAAAAAGGTTTACAAGGTATCCAAAAATGCCTCTACATATATGGGTCGGGGGCTAAGACACACCTTGGTCTCACCCTCAAGGACAAAGATGAAAGAGATAACATAGATAGATGGATGGTTGTCCATCCTTGAAATATAGGACTCACCACTACAAGCAAAACCGGAATCCAAGCTAAGCGTCGAACGGTGGATGATCAAGGTCCTCGGTCCCTACATGGTAAAATCATCTAGGCAAGAGTACGTGTTAGTACGTTTGAATGTACTAAATATGCAGGGTGCAATGCATGTGACATACCAAAACTAGCATATCAATGTTAGATGACAAGCGCACATACTATCGAAAGAGATATATAACAAGGAGTGTAAATAAAACAAGATTCCATGAAATTCATGATGCATGAAATGCAAATGACTCTCATATTTATAATGGGGATATGACCTTAACAGACATGAGTAAGACCAAGAGAGTTATTACTTGGAATCCCGATGAATACCCCTTGGTAAAGAGGTGGTCTACTTGCCAAAGGTAAACCATACTTCGCCTTATGGGAACACATCCCGTTTCGTATGAAGCAACCTCCCTTACGGGAACACATCCCATTTCCGATAGGATTTCCACAAATCACAAATTAAATCAAATCATTTCTTCTCCTTACGGGAACACATCCCATTTCAGAGGTATCTTTCCTTACAAGAACGCATCCCATTTCAGAAAGGACCTTATGCTAGGCACATAGTTCAAGGACAGAGAGCACCCTTAATTTATTGATGCTAAGTCATCATCCCACAAGAATTCTTAGAATATACATATACATACTTTCAAAGAGGCAATAGTCATTTTCCAAATTATTTCAATGTATTCTTAGGCTTAGGATTAAAGGCCAAAACATAATTTCATAATCTATATACTCGTGCATAGGAATAGCCCATTCATATACAAAATGTTGCAAGCACCTAAAATGCTCAAAGAGCCAAAATCAAAGATATATATGTGATCACAATATTGCCATAACCAACATTTTATCAAAAATCATAAAATAAAACAAAATTGAGCTTCACCCGTAACATAATTTCTCAAAATAATCCCTCTACATGAATGCATATGCTATGAACAATGAGAGAATGACATGGCTAATTAAGATTCAATCTAAAATCAACATTTATAATATTAAATTGAAGTGAAACATAACTAAATCCATATTTAAATTCATAGTGTAATCACTCATGCATAAATAACTCTTAAAGGGAACATACATACTTATAATTTCATAAACCCAAAGTAAATCCTCATATAATGGTTTAAATCATATTAAAATCATCAAATAAAAATTACTCATGCATCAATAGCATTTTAGGAATCATAATATTCAAAAACTCAAATTAAAGTAAGCAAAATCCATGTAGGTTTTCTTTGAAATAATTTTGTGTCTTCTTGATTGGAAGGAATCAAGGATCAACCCACATACCTAAGACTTTGAGTTTCTTGAAATTGAGTTGTGAAAGGCTTGAAGTTTGTAAGTGAGTCTTGGAATCGAAAGCTTGTTGTTGAGTTTCCTTGAATTTGTATTGGGGTCTTGATGGAGGCTCTTGAGAGAATTGAGAGTGTATTTGAGATGAAAGTAATGAGTTTGATCCTTTGGAATAGGGTTTAGGTCTTTTGGTGAGGCTAAGATAGCATTGGAGGTCCAAAAAGGTCATTAGAGTAATTAAAATTTACGAAAATGCCATTAGTGAAACAGAGGGAAAATTGGCAAAGTTTTGCCTCACTAGAGGTTGAGTGGCCTTGTGGCACTCCACGGGTTGTGTGGAGTGCCCGTGAGACAAGACTTAGGCTCAAAATTACAATTGGAACACTTGAGAAAAAGTTAGCGTCGATGTCACTTTGACCGCCACTTTCACGGACCGTGTGGTGTTACACGGACCGTGTATTGGTCCGTCCAACCATACTTGGTAGGTAAAATGGGAGCAGGAGGCTCCAAGCTTGCCAGATGGCTCGTCAGGCATGCCACGGCCCGTGACGATGGTCGTCGCACAACCCTTAGCCACAAAACTCCCCCTCATGTCAACCATGTCTCATTTGCACACTTCACAACCCTCCACAATGTTAGTGGCAAGCCACATGGCCCGTACCACTGGCCATGTCATATCCCTTATGCGAACAATGGCTTTTTCTAGCCCCAAGCCATCCAAATGGCCCGTCCAACACATCACTGGTCATCAAGCTGTCCGTTTGACACCACTGCACAAGAGGGTCTCACGAAAATGACCATAACTCTTTCATCTGACATCAGAATGAGGTGAAATCAAGTACATTGCGGAGCTAACTCAATGTGCTTCCCATTCCTTAGGACAAAAATGGCCTTTTCTAGATCCAAGCCATCTGAACATCCCGTCCAAGATAACACTACCCATCAAACTATCCATGTGACACCACTATACAGGAGGATCTCACGAAAATGGTCACAGCTCCTTCAACTGACCTCGGAATAAGGTGAAACCAATTGGCTTGGAAAGCTAACTCAAAGGGATTTCATTTGACATATCATGGACCACCTAGTTCCAAGTTTACTAAAGGATATTCCCCTTTAAAGTTGACCCTTCTACCGGTACTTGTGTCGAACATAGCCAATGGAAATCCCTTCAAATTTGGCTTGACATAGGGGGCCATGATGACCTTAAACAACATAAATAAGCTTCACAAAAAAATCTAGGTCCTTACATGTGGTGAGTCCTATCTTCCAAGGACGAACCACCCTCCCTTCCTCTACCTATGGTACTTTGTCTATTTTATTTCCTTGAGGGTGAACCCGGGGTATGTATTGGATCCTGACCTATCTTATTACTAGAAGTATTATTGGAAATCTTGTAGACTATTGTCGGATCTATGTGTTATGTGTTGTACTTGAACCTTATGATCATGGTTATTCATTGGATATGACTACTGTAGATTGATTATGGGAATCATGATATATATGTATGTTTGATGTGAAAATGTGGATGACCCTAATCCCGAATTGCCCCTATAGTGTGAGTCATACTTGTCTGCCCATTAGTCATTATGTGCTATATGTTATGTTAATCCTTGGTAAACCTTTTCCCTGTGATATCCCCATAGCGTGAGTCCTACTTTACCGTCCCTTAGAACTATGTGTTAATTTTGAATGCGCTTTCAAACCGACGATGTGAATCTTGATACTTTAAGGCTTATCTAGGGACTCTCGGGTTTCCATTCGCCATGTCACTCCTAGACCCCAGGTTCGGATCGTGACAGAGATGGTATCAGAGCACTAGGTTTACAAATGATCCTCGGAGTTCAACATGCCACATCAAGTAGAGTCTTATTCATGGGTGTGAAGCACGCCACATCTATGGGTAAGAGTCTACAAGGCATTTTAGGAAATGTTTCACTTTTCATGATTCTTATCATGCCATGAAACGTGTCTTAAGATTTCCTTTCTCCATCCCTCCCTATAGAATAGGGAGAGTTACTATGGGCTATCAATGTAATCTAGACAAAGGAGATGTTGTAGCTAATCTTATATATGAAGTCAAAAGGGAGTTGGTGATGGATGTGCATTGTTAGACAAGCTTGGTCCTTTAGGTATTTGGGAGTTTTCTTGGTTGGCTAATTATGATAAAAGGTTTGTGGAAGGTTTATTATCTATTGCATCTCTATTGACCATCTTGACTCAACAAGGGGCCAAGTTTGCATGGTTGGATGTGTATAAGGATAATTTTTAGACATTAGGAGATTGGCTTATATCGGCTCCTGTTTTAAATTTATCGGATGACTTAGACAGGTTGGTGTTGTGTTGGGATGCTTCTCGAATTGTGTTGGGTTGTGTACTTATGAGACATGGTAAGGTGAGAGCTTGTCCGTCAAGGTAATCGAAGGTGCATGAGCATAATCACCCGACTCATGATCTTGAGTTAGCGGCGGTGGTATTTGCTTTGAAAATTTGAAGACACTATTTATATGGGGTACATATAGACGATTTCACCGATCACAAGAGTTTGCAATATGTGTTCACTCAAAGGGATCTTAATTTGAGGCAACGGAGAAGGTTGAAACTCCTAAAGGGGCTATGGCATGAGTGTACGATATTATCCCGACAAGGCAAATATTGTAGCCAATGCTCTTAGTGGACTATCTATGGAAAGTGTGACTCATGTGGGTGAAGGCCAGGAAGAGTTGACAAAATATGTCCACCGTTTGGCTAGATAGGGTGTTAAGTTGACTGACTCTAATAATGGTGGTGTTCATGTTAAGAATGGGGTCGAATCTTCTACAGTTATTGAGGTCAAGGCAAAGCAAGACTTAGACCCATACTTGGTTGTGTTGAAGAGGTTGGTTGCCAGAAGTAAGGTAGAGGTTTTCTCCCAAGGGGGAGATAGTGTAATTCGATACTAAGATCAATGGTGTGTTCCGTACATTAATGGTCTTAGGGAGATGATCATCAGTAAAGCCCATAATTCTCATTATTCCATTCACCCGGGATCTACTAGAACTTATGGGGATTTGAGAGATGTGCATTGGTGGCATGGTACAAAGAAAGACAATGCCAAGTTATATATATATTTGGGAGTTGGTTAGACTAGGTGGTGTGCTTACTTTTGTTATATAGGATGGTGGTAATCCAACTTACTTCTCACTCTTGAAAATCATCTCAAAGGGGACTTGGCCCTAAAATAAAGTTGAAGTACATATCGCTTTTCATTCTCAATCTATTGTGCAAGACGAGAGGACAATTCAAACTTTGGAGGATGGGAGGAGGTCTTGTGTGTTAGAATCTAAGGTTAATTGGGGTGATCATCAACCACTAGTTGAGTTTGCTTACAACAATAGCTTTCATGCTAGCTTTGGTATGGCACCGTTTTGGGATTTGTATGGTAGAAGGTGTAGGTCTTTGGTGGGATGTTTTGGTTAGATGTGATGACTTCAATAGACCCGGATTTAATTTTAGAGGCTATGGAAAGAGTGGAATTAGTTAGGGAAAAGTTGAAGATGGTTCTAAGTCATCAAAAGTATTATTTGGATGTTGGAAAGAGGGATCATGAGGCTCATATTGGTGCTTGGGTGTATGTGAAGGTCTCACCTAGGAAGAGTGTGATGCATTTTGGAAAGGAGGTCAAGTTAAGTTCTCGGTATGTAGTCCCTTATGAGATTGCTGAGCGATTTGGGAATGTAGCCTACAAATTAGATTTACACTCGGGATTGAGTTCTATTCATTCGATTTTCTATATGTCTAAGTTGAGGGAGTTGGTTGGTGATACTAGCATTATTGTGCCTTCGAAAGGTGTTGAGCTTGAGTAGAACTTGTTTTATGAGGAAGTTTTGGTTGAGATCTTGGATGGGCAAGTGGGGAGGCTTCGCACCAAGGATCAAAATATTGAATGTGCTATGTGGGGAGTTGGACCAAGTATGATGCAACGATACCTCTATCCTTTCCAAACTACTCAAGCCTATGGCATTAGGTTCTTCCTTTTCTCAATAGTCCTAATCCATTCACTCTTGAGTCTCATGACATGACATACATACATGTGCATGAAAATGATTTATTTTATGATGCTTTAAATGATTTGAATACGTTTTGATATGAGTTTTAATGACTTGATGATTTCAAATAATGAATTGTGCATTGTACCTTGTGTTTGGAAGTTTCATGTTCTAAGTCAAGGCTTTTGAGCCTTGTTCTACCACATTCGAGGACGAATGTTCCCAAGGGGGAGATGGTGTAACGACCCAAGTATTGCACAATTTTGTTGGAGCTTGGAATTTCATTTTTTGGAAGTTTTTGGACGAAGTGGCACTCCAAGGAGGACCCCACGGCCCGTGTGAGGTCACACGGATCGTGTAGGATCTCATGGAGTGGCCCTTGGGCCTTGAACGTTGTTTGGTTCCAAATTGTGGTGATTAAAAATCAAGGCACATCACACTTGACCCGTTACAGTCCGTGTGACCCTCCACGGACCGTGTAGTAGGCCGTGTGATGGCCTTGGCATGAAGTCCCAACATTTTGAGACTAAGTGAGGTCACACGGCCCCTCACACGACTCGTGTGATGCCCCACGGGGTTGTGTGGGTGCCCAAATAGCCCCCAAGGTGGAAAATATTCTAAGTGTTGCTTCACACTTGGCGTGGAAGATTTTATTTTGGTTAAGTTTGGTGCTACGGGAATTGGCACGGACCATGTGAAGCCACACGGCCCGTGTGGCCCAACCGTATGATTCACTTTTGCCTAAAAAATATTCTAAGTATGGGATCTTCGAGGTCAAGATAATTTCACCTTCAAGACTTCAATTCAAGCTTATTTATATTATTTAAGGCCATCAAGGATCTCCAACATCAAGCCAAGTTCAAAGGAATCCCATTTGCTAACTTTTTCACAAGTACCGATAGAAGGGTCAACTTTAAATGGGCATATCTCCTAGCACAAAAGGAATTGTGTGGCCCACAACCTATCAAATTAAATCTCTTTGAATTAGTTTTACAATGCACTTGGTTTCACCTCATTTAGAGTCCAGATGAAGAAGTTATGCCCGTTTTCGTAGAACTCTTCTGTGTAGCAGTATATGCAGGTTTTCTTTAATTCCGTTTCAATAATAGTGTTATCGTAAATTTGGTTATTTCTATTGGTCTTTTGGGATTTCCTATGCTATCTAATGATCTTCTAAAGACCTAAACCCTATTTCAAACATTCAAAAACTCACTCCTCATATTTTGAACTCTCTCAAATTTCTCTCAAGAACTCTTGATGATTTTCAACATGGGGATCAAGGCAAATTCAAATCTCCTTCAAACCTCTCTTGGAATTTCTTCAATTGGATCTAGGTATGTGGGTTTTGATCCTTGATTCCTTCCAAGGAGACCTAAACTATTTTCAAGCAATTTTTTATGAAATTAAGCTTACTTTACACGTGGGTTTTCATTATTGAGATTTATTAAATTAAATTGATATATGTGTTGTACATATTTGATGATTTTAAGTTACTATAAGCCCTATTATGATTATCTACATAGAGTTTATGAAATTATGAATATGCATGTCCCTTTTCAAGGCTTGTTTATGCATGGGTGATTATATTATAATCTTAAATGTGGATTTAATTATGTTTTCACTTGAATTTCATATTATATTGTTGATTTTAGATTCAATCTCAATTACACATGTTATTCTCACATCATTCATGGCATATGCATTCCTGACATTAGATTTTTATGGAAATTAGGAAGTGGGTTAAGCCCAATTATGATTTATGATATGATTTTGATAAAATATTAGTTATGACAAGAATGTGATCACATATATACCTAAGATTATGGCTCATTGAGCAAATTATGGGTGTTTACACCACTATGTTTAAGGGAGCATCAATTGAGGTTTGAGTCGGAGTGGGCTATCCTCAAGGGTCCATACTCATCTTTCAAGAAGGTGCTCTAAGGAGCTATCCCTATGCATGAGAGTATGTCATGAAGAATGTTTTGGCTTTTTAGCCTATTATGCATGATTATGAAGAATGTGATTTAGCCTTTACGCCTCAGAATGCATGTAAATGATTTGAAGTCTTATGTGTCTTTTACAAGCATGTATATATATGTATTCTAATGGGATGACAACCTAGCATCGATGGATTGGATGTCGGCGTGGGCTATCCCAAGGATCCATACTCCTTTACTTGAACTATGTGCCTAACATCGGATTATGTTTATGCCCCGAGGAGGAAAAGTATGTGAAGGATCTACCTTTGATGAGTAGGTTACTTCTTATCATTGTGGAGGAGACAACGGGGTTCCAAGGCATAGCTCACTTGGTCTCATGTCGGTTACGGTCCCATCCTCAATATATATAAAGTACTTTCGCATTCATGCATTATGCTCATCATGGCATATTAATATACTACTCTCTTGTTATATGATTGTATCTATATTATGTGCCCTTGTCATCTAACTTTGAATGCAGGTTTGGTAAGTCATATGAATTGCATCTCACATACTTAGTACATTCAAACGTACTAACTCATACTTTTGCCTACATGATCTCACCACGTAGAGACCAAAGAGCATATCCATCCACCATACGACGTCTAACTTGCGATTCAGGTTTTACTGGTTGTGGTGAGTCCTATCTTCCAAGGACGAACCACCCTTCCTCTACCTATGGTACTTTATCTATTTTATTTCCTTGAGGGTGAGCTCGGGGTATGTCTTGGCCCCCGTCCTATCTTATAACTAGAGGCATTGTTTGTCATCTTGTAGACTCTCGTCGGATCTATGTATTATGTGTTGTATTTGAATCTTATGATCATGGTTATTCTTTGGATATGACTATCATGGATTGATTATGGGAATCATGATATATATATATATATGTTAGATGTGGAAATGTGGATGATCCTAAGTCCCGAATCGCCCCCCATAGCGTGAGTCATACTTACCCACCCCTTAGTCATTATGTGCTATATGCTATGTGAATCTATGCTAATCTCTTTCCTTAAGATATCCCCATAGCGTGAGTCCTACTTTCCCATCGCTTAGAACTATGTGTTTAATTTTGAATGCGCTTCCGAACCGATGATGTGAATCTGGATACTTTGAGGCTTGTCTGGGGACTTCAGTAAAAGCAATTGACCCTTAAAAGATAGATTTAATGTTGGTTATAATCCCAGGATAAGCTAAATTACATGAACAGAGGAGAACAATTCTGAGTAGCTTGTACAGGAAGTTAAACATTTCGAAGTTGTGATGTGATTTAGGAGTTAAAGTAGTTAAGAATCTTTATTAAGGAGTATTGTTGAGATTAATCCATTTGTTTGTCAAAGATCGTATGCTCTTTAAGTTCTCCTTTTACTTTAGCCATTGCCATGTAGACAAGTACTCCTATTGAAAAGAAAAGTTGACACAAATGATTTACAAGTTGGTTATTATTGACATGTTCTGACTTTCTGTTTGTTCTTGTAACTACTGGGAATGGTAGTTTCTCGGTGTGACTTTGACTTTTTTAAGTAGATGGATTCAATTTTGCCTTGAAAAATGATCAGTGTCAGTGTCTGAATTTTGAAGATATGTCTGTAAACTGTTGAGATTATTTGGAAAGATGAGAGGAGGATTGTGGCATAGACGTCTGGCTCAGGCTGACAAGAAGACTTTGGTCGCAGATGCTGATGTCAAGAAGAATGTTCTATATGACTTCCATGTTGTCAATGGTGCCTTTTGCTGGTTGGAGTATGCGTATCCAGTATAAGGACTCAATTATGGACTCGAATGATAGCCTCTTTGATGTTTCTCATATGTGTGGCCTAAGATGCTATCCCTTTCCTGGAAAAGCTTGTTGTTGCTGGTCTTGCTCCTGGGAGTGGTTCTCTCACAGCCGGAAAATTGATGATTCGGTGATCACACATCTATACCGGTTGCAGGGACAAGGATCTTGCACACGCATATGAAATCATTCAAGTCAAAAGGTGGTGACATTTCATGGCACATCCATGATGAGAGATCGCTGTTAGCTTGCTGTTTCCAACAATTGGTACATGCTATATGCTTTGTACAAATATTTTCTTATCAGCAAGTGTAAGTAATGCTAATCACATGAACTGAGATTGAAAAGGGCATTCTAGTAGACAAGGACATGAGAAAGTGATATTCAACATCACAGTGGATACAGGATTCAGCTCATAGAATTATCCTAATGGATTTTTCTAGCTTAAGGTATATAATATATACATACAAAATGAATGACCTTTTCTCATTCGAATTCATGCATATTAATCCCTTGCCTTGTGTTTTTTGTCTTTATCTAAAACTTTATTTTCATCAATTTTGGGCTCGCCCAACTAAAAGAAGATGCAGCATTCAAGATATTACCGAATCACGTTTTCTTTCAATGCATCTGCAAAACTTTCTTCTACGTCTGAGACAAGTTCATTAAATAATCGCCAATTTCAGGAAATAATATTTTTCATTTCACTTGTTTAATTGTTTCGCTGGTTACAGATTTTCTTTTTCTTGAATTCTCTTGTTCAGGGACCTCTGGCTGCTCCAAAACCTGACAAAAGATGATCTGAGCAAGATGTACTTTGGGGAATTCAGGATTTTGGATATCAATGGGGCACCACAAGGACAGGGTATGTTAGTTTATGCTCTTGCTTTCCTCTTCAAATTTGAGTGCTGAATCTGTGCCTCTCTTTTCGTATGAAGGATAACATTTTCCACGAAAAATGATTTCCTAGAAAATGTGTACTCGATAAATAAGTGGGTTTCTTATTTATTTTCTAGTGTTGGGTAAGTAAGAAGAGCATTATGTGTCATTTAACTAAACACTATGGAGGCGGGATGGGATGGAGAGTGGAAATTCGGAGGTTGCAGGGAAGGGATGGTCAAGTGGTGGATTAAATGGGTGGGGATGTCACCTTATGCAACTAGTTTTCTATACAGGAAGTCATTTTAAGGAACTTATTTTCTTAACTTTGTGACCAATCAAACATGAGAAAATTGACCAAGCACGTCATAAACTTTTTCAAAATCAGAATAAATGAAAAAAGTGCCAAACATATTGTCGAGTAGTTCCTTGTTTGATTATTTAATAATGGCTTCTATTGCACACTAATGTGTAGAACAGGTACATCTATATCCATAAGACAACTTGTCATTCAGTCTTTATGCAATCATTTCCTACTTACACACGTATTCTATATTTTGAGAGGATGGATTTGAAATTTCAGTGCCTGCTGTGAGCTTGCAAAAGCTATTCTTGAACAGTTGAGGCTGGTTTGTGCTATATGGGCCATAGGGAAGAGAAGGAGGCTTCCTTGGTGCTGAGGTAATACTAAAGCAAATTGAACAAGGTAGGCGAGTCCCCCCTACAATTCAAGATTCAAATGGACAAAATATTGGGGAAATTAACATAGCAATGGGATATGTAAAAACACAAGGTCAAGATTGTGATATGATGGGGCCGATGCCTTTTGTACCAATCCATAATAACTCTTTCTTGAACCTCAATTTTATTTATTACACCATTGAATTGTTATATACAAGCATTCACATGCATTTTGACTGTTGAAATTAATGTATCGATGCATACAATTTTTCCTTGATATGTCCATGGTAAGGGCCATAAAAACCTTATCATCCCTTCACCCATGGAAAAACAAAACAAGTTACAATATTTTTAGATGGCTTCAAGTCTGTTTTGTCGGTTGACTAGAGTTAAGTTGAAATAAATTACTACACCAATAAATTATCCAACAAACAACCAGGAGCATATCTTTCAAGTAAAAAAAATATAAATTTTAGCCATATGAAGCCTTTTATGGCAAAAAGTTTTATTAATTTTTTTTTAATTTTTTGACTTTATAAAACCCCTTCCCCTACTTCCACTTCACAATTCAGATTCTCTTTTTTCTTTTTTCGATTCAAATTTTTTTAAAAAATCCCCCCGACTCTACTTTCTCTCTTTTTTAAAAAAAAAAATAAGTAAAGGTAAATGTAAAGTAATGTAAAGAATGTAAAGTACCTGATTCCACAGTATAACTAAAGGTGGTCCACAAATTTATACCAGTGCACGAGTTCATTTGAGTTATTATTTTATGTTCAGTATATCCTGCCTTACATACTCAGTACATTATCTCGTACTGACGTCC
>JAPFFP010054367.1:0-29285 GCA_026153255.1 Solanum medicagineum | reverse complement strand
GTGGAAATCCCTTATAATAGGTATAGAAAGAGCATAGTTACAGGTTGGTTCTCCCGAGCCTTATCGGCAACGGGTGCTGGTCCGCCCTAACGGGACTTGGGGCGTGACACACCTTATTGTTTTAAACAAGTTATGTAATTATGTTTATCTTTCAAGTATGTTTTACTTCAAGCATTGTTCATGCATGCCATGTTGCTAATATATATTATCTCTTGCTATGACTATGCATTTTGATTATATTGCCTATCTCTTGTTGCATTGCATCCTACATATTTAGTACATTCAAATGTACTAATGCATACTCTATGTCTACATGATATCACCATATAGGGATCGGAGCCTCTATTGATTCTCATCCACGTGGCTATACGAATTTGTTCAAGTTTGCTTTTGGTGAGTCCCCATGTTTGGGGACAATATCTGTGTTCTCTCATGCTTATGTTTAGATTATATCTTGTATATTTGGACTACCTATGGTCGTTACTATGAGGGTGAGCCTGGTTGCTGCTATGTTCTATGCTTAGAGGTTTTGTTGGACAAGTATGTAATGATGTTATAAGCTTGACTCTCTTGATGTTTTAAGAAATGAAGGTTTCTCCTTTTATCCCTATGCCCTTACTTTTACTCTTTAATTGTTGTTTAGTTGCTTCCACGACCAAGGGTGTGTAATCATATGTTAAGATGCTTGCTTAGGGTTGTTTCGGGGTCCCTGTGCACCGTGGCACATCTAGGCCCTAGTTTGGGTCGAGGCATCTTGGGCCACCCCTCCACCTTGAGGAGCTTGAGGACCGGGAGGAGTCGGTTGCTCCTCGTGTGTATGGGATCTCCTTAGCCTCCCTCTTGGAACCGGCATGACCTAGAAGAGAAAAGAGCATTCGTTAGGGGAAAAGACTTACACTTACATCTATAGCATTATATAGATGATGAAGAAGTGAAACATTTCCTAAAACGCCTCATAGCCTCCAATTCATAGTTATGGTGTGCTTCACAACCATGAATAAGACTCTTATCGATGCGATGTACTGGATTCCGAGGACCATTAACAACCTAGTACTCTGATACCAAGTTTTTCATGACTCGAGCCTAGTGCCTAGATATGACACCGCGAATGGGAACCCGAAAGGATCCCAAACAAGCCTCTTAGCATATCAATTACACATCCTTGGTCGCGGAAGCAAACTAACAACAAGAGATATAAATAAGGGAAATGCGACTAAAGAAAGTCTTTGATAAACATAAAATACTCCAGTGTCAAGCTCATAGCATAAGTACATAAATTATTCTAAAAACACCTCTAACATAGATTGGAGCGGGGACCAAGACACTTTCCGGGCACACCCTCATAGTATCAAGTGTTCAACATAAATAGATAACAAATAGTAAGAGTAGCATAGCTAATGTTCCCAGACTCGAGGAATCACCAAAGCTTATCTTCTGAAATGCCAAAACTAGCCACGTGGAGGATAATCGAGAGGTGCTTCGGTTCTTACATGGTAACATCATGTAGGCATAGAGTATGCATTAGTATATTTGAATATACGAAGTATGTAGGATGGAATTCAACAAGACATAAGCCAATATAGTCGAAATTCATAATCATGAGCAATGGATAAGTATAATATCAATATGGCATGTATAATCAATGCATGAAGTAAAACATACTTTTGACTCATATAACTTGCGAAATATAGATTACATATGTGGGAAGAGACCATAACGAACATATACCAAGGAAACTATTACTTGGAATCCAAGGCATGTCACCCCCTTGGAAGGTGGTCGTATCCACCCCTCAACATGGTGGTATGGGCATGTCACGCCCCAACAAGGTAGTCGAGGTATCCACCCCTGAACATGGTGGTATAGGTTTGTTGCCCCCCAACAAGTTAGTCGAGGTATCCACCCCTAAACATGGTGGTATAGGCATATCACCCCCCAACAAGATGGTCAAGGTATCCACCCCTAAACATGGTGGTATAGGCATGCATGTCACCCCCCCAACAAGGTGGTCGAGGTATGTCACCCCCTCAACAAGGTGATTAGTCATGTAACCCCCCAGCAAGGTGTGGTCAGCTTGCAACACTATAGATACTTTTCATGAATTCAATGCATACATGCAAGCCCTTAATCATCGTATGGTCACTTGACTTGTAAACCATGTAATAGATCATCAATAGCTTAAGAATCCTTGTCAAGACATTTTATCAAACACTTGTGAGTGTGTAATGATAGTTCAAAATCATGAAATCAATAGTGAAATAATATGAGAAAATTCAATGTAAATCAACCCACCAACATATGGTAAAACCCTCATGTAAGGTACCTTGAAATCCCTCATCAAATCTCATAATAGATCATAGTTTCATAGCTCAAAACGTGCATAGTCTCAGTAGGCAAAACCAATTAAAAGTATAATCTTGAAATAGACAAACCTGCATTTTCAATCAGTATTTCATAAATCCCAAAATAATTTATAATCAAAATCGATAATAAGAGGTACCTATAGATGATACAACTTGAAAACATGTGATTTTCATAAAAAGGGAGATTGGGCTCCATGGGTGAAATGACCCAATGGATGAAACCCACATATCTAAATTTGAGGATTTCTTGATGTACACTTGAAGGAGACTTGAAGCTTGAATGGAGTTCTTGAGATCCAGAATTAAGCTTGAGACACTTGAATTTGGATCCGAATTTTTGATAAAATGGTTGAGAGGTTTTAGAAGGGTTTTTGTGTGATATGGAGTTGAAAAATGGCTAAGTATAGGTGTTTTCACGCATAAGTGGGGATGGGGCCATGACCCCAATGTCCTTAGGCCAAAACAGAAAATTACGGATGTATTGACACTACTCTGCGACGGGTCCACATCACGGAGCAATCGCGAACCCTTACTGGTTTGTGAAAAATTGGCGAAAATCATTTTTCGCTATGGGTATTCTAAAATCTGGGTTATACCCATTCCCCACTCAAATTTTCCCCATGATCAAGAATAGGAAGTCAGATTTTCGATATCACACACGAATTTTGAGATATATAAAATTACGATTATGGGCATTTTCGAAGCACATTTTCTTTAGGGAGTTTTTGGGGTGCTTCAACAGTCATCCATCGTTAAAAACTTAGCCTTCTTCTCCTTCTTCTAAGTTAGATTTGTGAGTGGAGACAAAATTATGGAGAAGTCTTACAAAACACATCTATAGTAAATGACTAGACCCAAGAAACTCCTTATGTCAGTAGGAGTCAATAGCCTTAGACAGTTTCTTACAACTTCGTAAGGCTCCACCTATGAGGAGAATGAAGAATACAAGAAAATAAGATTTGAAACTTTTGGACTGTAAGCTTTTACGAGGGATTTTTTAAACATTGCACCACTTGTAAGTTGGTTGTAGAACCTAAGGCAAATTGGTGAAATTGGGAACTTTTAGGGATTTAATCTACAATTCATCAGACGGCCTGTAAAATCTTCTACGAGTTATAGGTCATGTCATGGAATGTGAATCAGAGAAAAAGGTCTCTAAAATTCCAAAGTTCTATCAAACGAAACCCCTATCTATGACCCATAGAATGGATATGACCCATAAGTGGGGTCTCGTAGTTTGGTCTGGCCAGATTTTTAAAAGGGGCAATTCTATCATTTCTCCACCCTTTATGCCAATACTAGGCCATTTTGACCTTGAAGGGACCCTTTATCAGACCTTTGAGCCCTATGTTCTCTCATTCCTCCTCATTCTAAAAGTATCCTAAGTCCCAATTCTCTCAAAATACTCCCAAGTCGTCAAGCTCCCAAGAAGCAAGAAATAAACTAGGGTTTTGGTTTCTTCACCTCCAAATTGGATTTCTTCTTCATTATGTTGACAAGGTATATGGGTTTTGATTGTGGAGAACTTTCCTCCATAAGCTCAACCATTTGTCTTTCCCTTTGTGCTTTTTTCAAGTTATGGAAATACATGATGATTTTTATGAACTCATTCTTATGATAATAAAATGAAGTTTTTTATGATTGCTATCCTAGTATATTATCATGTCATGAAATATCATATGAAATCTATGATTTTTTTATGAGGGTTTGATAGTGCCCTAGCCAACTATTCTCATGATTGATTAGTGGGTTATTTTGAATAATGGCTAAAGATTTTGTTATACTCCTCTCAGGGCATTTATTTACAAATTGCACGATTTTAAGCCTGTGTACATATACCCACCATTAATTGATCTAAGTTGCATGCCAAGTTCTTAAGTACTGAATGCTTTGTTGCAAGATAAGTATGATAAGTATGTTGAGACTAACAAGGGGGCCGACAAGTATGTTATGAGCTCTGAGCATGATATGAATGATAAGAATTATGTAAAGCCCTAACTTTGATGTTACAAGTTATGATTAATGAGCTACTCCAAGAATGATACTTAGATATTTTGAGAGTATGCATGTCATAATTATGATTATGTTTCAAGTAGTGCATGTATAACACCCCATATCTTACATGTACTAGTTCTATGCAAATTAAACATGATATGGTTTGGTCAAATTAGTGCCCATTTTTAAAACTGCTTGAATTTCATATTAGAGGGCAATATGTGCATCTAACGCTTAGGAGGGTCTAGTGTATACAAGTTTTAAGTTAATGTAGGAGATTGCGACCTTAACTGAAGTGAGAGAAGTGAGGTGCTTGTAGGATTTAGGATGTTAGCAGGTGAGTCACATACTTGCTTAACTTAAATTTGCTAGCTAGACGGAGACGAGGCCCGAAATCGAATCTGTCCAAGTCCGATTTGGATAAAGTCCATGTTAAGGGTGTAACTTTAGTCCATGTTTTAGCATCATAAATGGACTGTATTTTCAGCCGAAGAAGAATATAAAAAGATCCCAAGTACATTACAACCCACTTGACTATTTGGGCCCAAACTAAGTGAAGAGAAATTAGGAAAATAGGCAGCCAAGACCCATCAACTTTGAAACCCATTTAGGTCCAAGTTAAATGGCCAAGTTGCTGCATCACTACCTTAATAATATGTGGCTTAAACCACACAAGAAAGTCGTCCAAAGGCTCCTTTAAAAAGGTCTTATAAGTAGCAACTTTAAATCATTCCTAACTTGGAAAAAATAAGCTTTCACAAGCTTTCTCTCTACACCTTCTTAACTTTGCAAAGCAACCACAAGAAGACTTTTAGGGTTCTTGGAGAAGAACTACACCTTGAGGGTAAATGTAAGTAAGAATAATTATGTGTTTAGTATGGTTTTCTTATCAAAAACAAGACATTAGGATGGTTATGTTTATGCTAAAATTTTTGGATAGTACGTGTCCTAATGATTGTTGTGCACTTTTCTTGTTGAATAAGAGACTTTTCTCTTCTTGGTTGGCTGGATTATGCAGTAAAGTTTACGTTTTTAATAAGGTTTAGTATTAGTGATATAACATGGATGTTGCACTATTGTTACAGTCCACAAAAATGAGTTGTTGTGCGATATCATAATTGTGCTCTTAATAGGAACTTGTGGGCTAATAATCGGAGATTGTTGTTTCACATTGTCCATATACTTTAGAACTATTTTTGCACTATTTTAGGACTTTCTTTAGGTGTATATATGGTGGGGACTTTTGGTTAAAGTTGGAAGAGGTTTGGAATTGTAGATGTCAGAATGTAGCGAAGGGATGTAACGTTATGCCGCCTATTTATATGTTGTGTAGAATTGTTATGTGTTGGGTTTTGTGGGATGTTTAAAACTGTCATGGCACTAAAGCAAGCTGCACATGATATTTATATGAGAATGTGCATTAGAAAATATGATTAGAGGCAGAAAGGTTGAAAGAATATGGTCAGGTTTATAATTATATGCTTGCTGACCGTTTGTTGTTTTTTTATAAGTTTGGGCTGCCAAGATGTATCTATTGGCTGTTAATGCTCGTTTTGTCACCTACTATATTGTAGATAAATATTTGTAGGAGGAAAAGGTTATCTTGAGGTAATAGCGAAGTCGTATAGCGAGGTATATAAGGCAACTTGATTTCATATTATTTGCATGAAACATAGATCCTTCACTGGCACATAAAGGCACTTACCCAACTTTGTCACAACTATTGACCGTGTATCCACTCTTTCACATGTTTATATGCTCCCATACATAGTTACCTTCAAATCTGCATACATAGTTGGATACTAAGACACATGGGTTAATAAAGTTCACGAGTTGTTTCATCTCATACGCATTTCATTATTTGTGTAACGTACTCTCTTTATTGTCATATTGTCTTGTATGATTACTTACATGTCACATTCTACAACTACAGTCCTACAACTCCAATATTATGACCACCAAAAGAATTATCTCAAAGGTAATTGAAAGGTAAAGTATATTGCTTATTGATGGATGGTAACCCGAGGGTTGGAAGAATCACCTAGCCAGGGTCTATCCTATCACGGGGGGTAGCCCAAGGGGTGAAAGTAAAAACCAAGTCAGGGTTGTCCCCGATATAATTTACCACTGATCAGCTAGTCATTCGTACTACATGATATGCGCAGATTATACAGTAAAGGTAAAGTAATAAAAAGAATATAAAGTGCATGATTCCACAGTATGACTAAAGGTGGTCTCTTATCCTTACACCAGTGCATAGTTTCAATTTAGTTGTTACTTCATATATAGTACTTACTGCCTTACATATTCAATACATTATCTCGTACTGACGTCCCTTACGAGGGAATGCATTTCGTGTTGCAAGTACAGGTGCTAGTAGCTCTCCCTAGTAGGAGTACAGGATATCCAGCTATTGTTACCAAGCTCCAGGTTGTTATGGAGATTTGTGTTTCTAGAGCTTATATTTTTATATTGTATAGTTAGTCGATGTGGGGCTTGTCCTGTCTCTTATCAGATACTTTTCCTTATCTAGAGGCTTTGTATACTATGTAAATTAAAGTGTGGTCATGTCTCGTACTTTTGACAACATGGACCCAACGGCCTAGTCATATGCGTTTCCTTTTGGCTTGTTATTACTATTTACTTCTTAAAGGCATGTTGAATGTAGAAATCCCTTATAATATGTATAGAAAGCACATGGAGTACAAGTTTTTTCTCCCAAGCCTTATCATCAACGGGCGCCAGTCCGCATTAACGGGACTTTGGGCGTGACAAAAGTGGTATCAGAGCGGGTCATCCTAGGGAGTGTATAAAGTCGTGTCTATGTAGTGTCTCGTTTATCGATGTGTTTTAAACCACATTTATAAGCATAAGGCTACGTGACATTTAGGAGTTGTTACTTTCTTTTCATTCTTTAGATCATGCCATAGAGCCAAGTGTAATAGGTGGATTGTTTCTAACCTCTAAATTGTTTTGTACAGCAAGTATGCCAGAAACCAGGAAAAACAAAGGTAAAGGTAAGGAAGTAGAAGTGGTGGTTGGTATACTCAGTTGGGTGAGACAATGAAATGAGGCTCAAGGTGAGTCTCTGTCACAGACATCTCCAACTCCTCCAGCTCCTGATGAACCAGGAAGTAGTGAAATTCCCCCAGAACCACCTATTGATGCTACCATGCAGGATCTGAGAAATGAAATCCAACTATTGACTCATAGAGTTGCTGGCCAAGGTCAAAGACAGGAAGGCCCAGCTATAGGTTTAGGTGGGGCGAGTAGGGCAGCTAGCACGAGGATATGTGACTTCTTCAATTTGGACTCTCCATCCTTCACCAGGTCAGATCATGATGAAGATCCCCAAGACTTTATTGATCAGATCCAACGCACATTAGATGTTATGCATGTGAGCGGTACAGAAGCTATTGAGCTAGAAGCATACAAATTGAAGGTTGTGGCTATATTATGGTATGAAACATGGAAGCAATCCAAATATATAGATGTACCTCCAACTACTTCAAAAGAGTTCAAAGAGGCATTTCTTGACCATCACGTGCCATTAGAAATCCGAGAGCCCATGCAGATTAGTTCTTTAACCTCCACCAAGGGAATATAAGCGTGAGAGAGTATAGCCTCCAATTTAATTGCCTGGCCATGTATCATGCTAATGTAGTTGCTACTATGGAAGATAGAGTTCATCGATATGTGGATAGATTTGATTCAGATCTGGTTAGAGATTGTACCATTATCTCCTTGAATAAAGACATGGATATAGCAAGGATGAAAGCTTTTGCACAGAAACTTGAGGATCAAAGACAAAGGAGAAGGACACAAGAGTTAGAAAGGGCACAGTCCAAGAGGGCCAGGTCTACGGGGAAATTTACACCACCCCAAGGTGAGCTTAGGCCTCAGTTTTTTAATAGACCGCCTAGGACCTCATCCTCCTACTCTGCAGGTAGTGCTCTACCATAACTTCAAGGGTCTAGAAGCAATCAGTTTGGTCAACGAGGTGAGTGACAAGGTGCACAAACAACTGGATATTTGACAGGCCAGCAAATGACTCCTAGGCAGCCTTGTAAATAGTGTAGAAGAAGTCATGCAAGTATATATCATGTTGGGACAGACGCTTGTTATTGGTGTGGTGCGCTAGGGAATATGATGAGAGATTGCCCGAGAAGGCATATGGATGATAGAGCACAATCTATTGGATCAGCTGCTGCATCATCATCGTTAGTTCCTCCATTAGGTAGGGGTCAAGAAGCACCTACGGATCATGGTAGAGGTGTAAGAGGGGCAACTAGCTCTAGCGGAGTCCAGAATCGCACTTATGCTCTGGGTAGTCGGCAAAATTTAGAAGCTTCACCCGATGTGGTCACAGGTACATTGTCCATCTTTTCACATAATGTATTTGCATTAATTGACCCTGGTTCTACAATATCATACATTACCCCACTAGTTGCTGGGAAGCTTAAGACAATACCCATATTATTGAACAAACCATTTGAAATGTCCACACCAATCGATGAATCTATTATGGGTAGAAGGGTTTATTATGACTGTGTAGTAACTGTTTATGACTCGGACACATTGGCTGACCTTATTGAGCTAGAAATGGTGGAACTTGATGTTATAATGGGTATGGATTGGTTAGCTTCTTGCTATGACACCGTGGATTGCAGAACTAAGAGAGTGTACTTCCACTTTTCGAATGAGGCAGTTCTTGAATGGGAAAACAATATTGGGGTGCCAAAGGGTATGTTTATCTCTTATTTTAAGGAAAGAAAAATGATATCTAAGGGTATATATGTCATTTAGTTAGAGGAAGGGATATAGGGGAAGAATCGCCAACTCTTCAATCAGTTCCAGTGGTGAATGAATTTGTTGACGTGTTCCCTGAAGAACTTCCTGGCTTACCTCCAGAACGAGAAGAAGACTTTAGTATTGACTTACTTCCAGGAACTCAACCTATTTCCATCCCTCCATATAGAATGCCCTTGGCAGAATTGCGTGAATTAAAAAGGCAGTTAAAAGACTTATTTGAGAAGGGTTTTATAAGACCCAGTGTGTCCCCTTGGGGTGCACCAGTGCTATTTGTACGTAAAAAGGATGGCACCTTGAGAATGTGTATCGATTATCGACAATTGAATAGGGTGACAATTAAGAACAAATTCCCTCTCCCCTTGATTGATGATTTATTTGATCAGTTACAGGGAGCCAAATGCATTCAAAAATTGATTTGAGATCAGGGTATCACCGAGGGGAAAGGAGAAAGATATACCTAAGATTGCTTTCAGAACACGCTATGGTCACTTTGAATTTCTTGTTATGTCATTTCGGCTAACAAATGCAGCAACAGTTTTTATGGATCTGATGAATAGGGTATTTAAGCCATTCTTGGATGTGTTTGTGATAGTCTTTATCAATGACATTTTGGTGTATTCAAGATCAGAAGAGGACCATGCAAATCACTTACGATAGGTGTTACAAGTTCTTCGTATCGACAATTGTATGCGAAGTTTTCTAAATGTGAATTTTGGCTAAAATCAGTGACATTCTTGGGTCATATTATGTATGATGAGGGAATAAGGGTTGATTCACAAAAGATAGAGGCTATGAAAGATTGGCCAAGGCCAACAACACCCATGGAAGTTTGGAGATTCCTATGGTTGGCAGGTTATTACAAGAGGTTTGTTGAAGGTTTTTCTTCTATTTCTGCACCTCTAACAAAGTTGACACATAAGGCCACCAAGTTCCAATGGAATGATGCTTGTGAAAGGAGCTTCCAAGAGTTGAAAAGTAGACTAACTTCTATACCTATGCTAATACTTCCAGAAGGCACCGAGGGGTATGCAGTGTATTACGATGCTTCAGGAGTTGAATTGGGGTGTGTACTTACACAGCATGGTAAGGTAATTGCTTATGCCTCTAGACAACTATGACCACATGAGAAAAACTATCCAACACATGATATTGAGCTAGCAGTAGTTGTGTTTGCTCAGAAAATATGCCGCTACTATTTGTATAGGGTTCATGTTGACATATATACTGATCATAAGAGCATGCAATACATCTTTAAGCAGAAAGACCTAAACTTAAGACAACGGAGATAGCTAGAGCTAATAAAGGGTTATAACATTGATATACTTTACCACCCAGGGAAGGCAAATATGGTAGCCGATGCTCTGATTCGTAAGACAATCATGAATATTTGTGATCAAGTCGTGGTAATTCAAGGGGTGGATAAGGATCTACGACAACTAGCTAGTTTGGGAGTTCACCTTCTTGAAACCCCAAAGGAAGGGGTTATTGAGCAAAATGTTGTGGAGTCTTCATTGGTAATGGAGGTGAAAGAAAAATAGTTCAAGGATCCTATTTTATGATGACTTAAAGACAAGGTGAGTCAGGGTACGATAAAGGGCTTTGACCTTACACAAAATGGAGTACTTTATTACTAAAATAGATTATGTGTGCCTAATTTTAATAGACTAAGGAGGAGGATAATGGAAGAAGATCATCATTCTAGATATTCCATCCATCCAGGATCAACTATGATGTATCATGACCTGAGGGGAATGTTTTGGTGGGGCGGCATGAAAAAGGACTTTGCAGAATTTGTGGCTCAATGTCCAAATTGCCAACAAGTCAAAGTAGAGCACCAAAAGCCAGGGGGCTATATTTTGTGTATAGAGCTTCCAATATGGAAGTGGGGTACTAGCAATATGGATTTTGTTATCAGGTTGCCTCACTCATTTCAGAAGTTTGACTCCATATGGGTAATAGTTGTCAGACTCACAAAGTCAGCACACTTCTTGTCAGTTAGGAGTGATTATACAGTTGAGGAGTATGCCAAGCTATACCTCAAAGAGATAGTCAGGCTACATGGAGTCCCAATCTCCATTATATCTGATCGAGGAGCTCAGTTCACTGCAAAGTTTTGGAAGTCCTTCCAAAGGAGTTTATGGACACAAGCTAATTTGAGTACAGCTTTCCACTCTCAAACAGACGGTCAAGTAGAATGCACCATCCAGAAACTTGAATATATGTTGAGGGCTTGTGTATTGGATTGTAAAGGTAGTTGGGTGGACCATTTGCCATTTATTGAATTTGCCTATGATAATAGCTACTACTCAAGTATCAAGATGGCATCTTACGGAGGTTTGTATGGAAGGAAATGTAGGTCGCCGATTGGATGGTTTGAAGTGGGTGAAACCACCTTGGTTGGGCCAGATCCAGTACAACAAGCCTTGGAAAAAGTTAGGATAATACAACAACGGCTAGAAGTAGCCCAAAGTCATTACAAATCTTATGCGGATGCTAGGAGGAGAGGACTGGAATTCTCAGAAGGGGATTGGGTATTTTTAAAGGTGTCTCCAATGAAAGGGGTTATAAGGTTTGGTAAGAAAGGAAAACTGAGCCCACATTACATAGGGCCGTATAAATTAGGTTGCATATGAACTAGAGTTACCCCAAGAGCTTTCACTAGTTCATCCAGATTTTTTTATGTCTCAATGCTTCGTAAATGCGTAGGTGACCCATACTGTTTCACTCCTATTGAAGATGTGCAGGTTACAGAAGATCTCACCTATGAAGAGGTACCTATTGCTATTCTAGATCGTCAAGTTAAGAAGCTAAGGAATAAAAAAATAGCTTCAGCAAAAGTACTCTGGAGAAACCAGCAAGCAGAAGAGATAACATGTGAGCCTGAGCACGTGATGAAATCAAAATACCCTTACTTATTTAAATCTAAAGAGGAAGTCCAACATGCATAGTTGGGACACTAATAGGCACGTGTGACTGAATACTTAACGTGTTAAGCTATCCAATTGTGCTAACAATCGAGGACGAATGTTCTTAAAGGGGGGAGGATGTAACACCCCACATCTTACATGTGCTAGTTTTATGCAAATGAAACATGACATGGATTGGTCAAATTAGCGCCCATTTGTAAAAGTGCTTGAATCTCATCTTAGAGGGTAATATGTGCATCTAACGCTTAAGACGGTCTAATGTATATAAGTTTCAAGTCAAATTGACGAGATCACGGCCTTAAATGAAGGGAGAGAAGTGAGGTGCTTGTAGGACTTAGGAAGTTAGAAGGTGAGTCACCTACTTGCTTAGCTTAAATTTGCTAGCTAGATGGAGACGAGGCCCGATGTCGAATCTGTCCAAGTCCGATTATGGATAAAGTTCGTGTTAAGGATGTAACTTTAGTCTGTGTTTTAGCATCATAAATAGACTGTGTTTTCCGCCCAAGAAGAATATAAAAAGGGCCCAAGTACATCACAACCCACTTGACTATTTGGGCCCAAACTAAGTGAAGAGAAATTAGGAAAATGGGAAGCCAAGGCCCATCAATGTTGAAACCTATCTAGGCCTAAGTGAAAGGGCCAAGCTGCTGCATCACCACCTTGATAATATGAGGCTTAAACGACACAACAAAGTCGGCTAAAGGATCCTTTAAAAAGGACTTACAAATATCACCTTTAAATCATTCCTAACTTGGAAAAAAAGATCAGCTTTCACAAGCTTTCTCTCTACACCTTCTTAACTTTGCAAAGCAGGCACAAGGAGACTTTTAGGGTTATTGGAGAAGCCCTACACCTTGAGGGTAAAGCTAAGTAAGAATACTTATGTTTTTACTATGGTTTTCGTATGAAAAACAAGAGACTAGGCTAGTTTTGTTTATGCTGAATTTTTGGACAACATGTGTCCGAAGGATTGTTGTGCACTTTTCTTGTGGATTAAGAGATTGTTCTCTTCTTGGTTGGCTAGATTATGAATTAAAGTTTATGTTTTTAACAATTTTTAGTTTGTAGTGATATAACAAGGATACTTCACCATTGTTACAGTCCGCAAAAATGAGTTGTTGTGCGACATCGTAAATGTGCTCTTAATGGGAACTTGTGGGCTTATAATCAGGGATTGTTGTTTAAGTTCTCCATATACTTTAGAAATTTTTTTGAACTATTTTAGGACTGTATTTATGTGTATATTTGGTGGAGACTTTTTGGTTAAAGTTGGAAGAGGTTTGGAATTGTCGATGTCAGAATGTAGCGAAGGGATGTAACGTTATGCTGCCTATTTGTATGTTGTGTAGAATTGTTATATGTTGGGTTTTGTGGGCTGTTTAAGACTATCATGGCACTAAAATAGGCTGCACATGATATTTATATGAGAATGTGCATTAGAAAATATGATTAGAGGCGGAAATGTTGAAAGAATACGCTCATGTTTATAATTATACCCTTGCCGCCCGTTTGTTGTTTTTTTTTTTATGAGTTTGGGATGCCAAGATGTATCTATTGGCTGTTAATTCTAGTTTTGTCACCTACTATATTGTAGATAAATATTTGAAGGAGGGGAAGGTTATCTCAAGGTAATAGCGATGTCGTACAGCGAGGTATGTAAGGCAACTTAATTTCATATTGTTTGACATGAAACATAGATCCCTCCTTGGCACATAAAGGCACTTACCCAACTTTGTCACAACTATTGACCGTGTCTCCACTCTTTCACATGTTTATATGCTCCCATATATAGTTACCTTCAAATCTGCATACATAGTTGGATACCAAGACACATGGGTTCTTGTTCCTAAATAAAGTTCACGAGTTGTTTCATCTCATACGCATTTCATTATTTGTGTAACGTACTCTCTTTATTGTCATATTGTCTTGTATGATTATTTACATGTCACATGCTATAATTACAGTCCTACAACTCCAATATTATGACCACCAAAAAAAATCATCTCAAAGGTAATTGAAAGGTAAAGTATATTGCTTATTTATATGTGGTAACCCAAGGGATGGAAGAATCACCTAGCCAGGGTCGATCCTATCACGGGGGGTAACTCAAGGGGTGAAAGGAAAAGCATAGCCAGGGCTGATCCTGATATAGACTTACCACTGATCAGCTGGTCATTTGTACTACATGATGTCCACAGATTATACAGTAAAGATAAAGTAATAAAATTATTATAAACTACATGATTCCACAGTATGACTAAAGGTGGTCTCTTATCCGTACACTAGTGCATAGTTTCATTTGAGTTATTACTTCATATACAAAATTTCTTGCCTTACATATTTACTACATTATCTCGTACTGACGTCCCTTACGAGGGACCTTTATTTTATGCTGCAGGTTCAGGTACTAGTAGCTTTTCCCAATAGGAGTACAGGATATCCAACTATTGTTACCAAGCTCCAGGTTGCTTCAGAGCTTTGTATGTCTAGAGCTTATATTTTTGTATTTTATAGTTAGTTGAGGCACGGCTTATCTCGACCCTTATCAGATACTTTTCCTTATCTAGAGGCTTTGTAGGCTATGTAAATTAAAGTGTGGTCATGTCTCGTACTTTTGACACCGTGGCCCCAACGACCTAGTCATATACATTTCCTTTTGGCTTGTTATTTCTGTTTTGCTTTGTTAAAGGCATGTTGAATGTAGATATCCCTTATAATATGTATAGAAAATGCATGGATACAGGTTGGTTCTCCCGAGCCTTATCGGCAATGGGTGCCAGTCTGCCTTAACGGGACTTTGGGTGTGACACCATGGGATAATGAGCTAGCTCCAAGAGGACCTTGGTAGTCTTTCATGGTCCCATGTGCCACCATAAGTTTATGACATTAATTCCCTATATGGGCTTACACCTTCCAAAAAGACAATGTCGTATGGTATGGATATTTGTTGAACCAACTGAAAATGTTGTTCCATAAGGTAAAGATAAGACATAAAACCCATAAAAAAGGCTATTCCATAAGGTGGTGGCACCTTCTGAAAAAGGCCATGCAGTAAGGATAGTGTTAGGTCTACCTTGGCAAAGTAGACCGCTGCTTGTCCGATACGGAGTGAACATTGGGATTCCACATAGTAGCTCGCTTTGTCATATATGTCGATAATGGTCCCTTCCCACTATGTATATGATGTCATGTGAGTACATAATTTTTCATGTATGACCCCTTAGGCTAATGCCTCTCATGACATATTGAGACTATATTCATTGGTTGTGATGACACAGCTTGATTATCTATGATTTAAGTTCTTTGATGGATTTGCACGCTGCATACTTAGTACATTTGAAGTACTAACGTACACTTCCTGCTTGCATGATCAAAACATGTAGTAATCAAAACTCTTACCATCTTCCTCCTCCATGCGGCTAGATGTTCTGGTTGAAGATTTGCTTGGTGAGTCCTGCACATCTAGGGATAAGATTCCACTTACTTTCATGCCTTGTTTAGAGTCATGTATTTTTGGATACCATCATTTGAGGGTAAGCCCAGGAGATATCTTGGCCCCCATCCCATTCGTAATTAGTAGTGTTGTTGGATATTGTGGTGGTTATGTATAATATACATCGACTCCTTATGCTTTTACATTATGAAGACATCCCTTACTTGCATAATCCCTTTTTATGTTAAACGCTTGATGATGGTGATGAGATGGAAGTCCCAAGTCCCGAACTGCCCCCATAGAGTGAGTCATACTTACCCACACCTTAATAATTATTTGCTATGTGATTCATGTTCATCCCGTTCCCTACATCATCCTCAAAGCATGAGTCCAAAGTCCCATTTCCCCTAGAAATTATATTCTATATGTTTGTTACTTTTTTATGTTTGAACAAAACCAAGGATGTGCTTTGCATGACTAATAGGCTTGTTTGGGATCCCTTTGAGTTCCTATTTGCCATGTCACGTCTACGTCCTCTGTCATGACCCAAGCCTAGGGCCTAAACGTGACATAGTGCAAGGGGAACCCAAAGGGACCCCAAGCAACCCTCTTAGAGCATCATTACACATCCTTGGTTGCGGGAACACTAATCAAGCATCAAGAGATAAAAGAATGGGGAAACCGAGGCTAGGGAAAGAACTTCCATATCATCATAATCAAGAGACAAGAGTCAACTCATTTCATAGATACATAACATGTCCAACAACCACCTCTACTACATAGATAAGAGCGGGGGCCAAGAAAAAGCAACTGGGCTCACCCTTATAATCAAAAAGAACATAAAGAAGAGTGTCTCAACATATAACAAGAGAGAGAGTAGACTAAGGTCCCCAAAGTGGAGGGCTCACCAACTAGCTTGAGTAGCACTGAACTAGCCACGTAAAGAAGGATGATCAACTTCGGCTCTGCTCCCTATATGGTGATATCATGTTGGGAAGAGCATGCGTTAGTACATTTGAATGTACTAAGTATGTTGGATGCAATGCAACAATAGATAGGCATCATAATCAAAATGCATAATATTATGCAATAGGCATTATATAAGAATATGGAATGTATGATCAATGATTGAGTAAAATGTGCTTAAGTAACTCATGCTCATATAGTATATCATATGTGTAGAAGAGTCCAAGCTAGCTATTCAAGGTTTAAACCCCTTTGTGGTTGAATGGTATAAACCCCTCACTTGGTTGATGATAATCACACCTTATCAACACGGTGCCGAAGTATAAACCCCTCGCATGGTTGATGAGTACAAACCCCCAACATGGTTACCCGGGCTCTTGCTCCCCAGGATCGGGTATGGTCTAATACAACGCTTTATGTAGAGTATATTATACACATAAGCTCATTTCATCATCATATAGTCAATTATATTATATCTCATGCTTTGGACCTTCATTTTCACAAGAAACCATAGCCGGACAATTTATCAAATACTTAAGGGGGGGAGTGTAATGGAGGTAAAAGATCATGCAATTTAGAGATGAAGTCATGCAAGAAAATCTGTTGTAAAATAATGAATCGATACCTTACAACACCCCTAAGACGTACACTTGAAAACCAATCATCCAAACTAACATTAGATCCAAGATTTAGAGCACAACATGCTAAAATAACCATATTTTCATGAACTCAAATCACTGTGTAGTAAATTTCTTACTATACAATACCTAGATGTAAATCAACTTTAAATCATGAAATATTAGTAAAAAGGAGGTTAGGTCACCATGGGTAGAAGAACCCAATAGCTAAAACCTACATACCTCAACTTAGAGATGAACTTGGTGAAGATTGGGGATGGAGACTTGAAGCTTGAAGAAGAACCTTGAAGGAGACCTTAGCTTGGGATGAGGGTTTGGGACTTGGGTTTTGGGAGTGAGAATATGACTAAGTGTTTTGAGGAGTATTGGGAAATGTTTAGGATGATATAAGGGTGAAATTGGCTATATATAGGTAAAAACATATTTAGGAACATTTAGGCCCAAGACTTAGAAGTCTTGGACCGAGCTAAAAAAACAGTCCCCAAAATACACAGGGGCGTGTCGCGAGGGGGACGTGAAAACCCCTCTGGAAATCACACGTGAAATTTCGTAATTGTTAAATCTTTTCTCTAAAATTGGGGTTGGACCCTTTTCCCCCTAATTTGGACCCTTTTCCCCCTAATTTGGACCCCCTGAACAAGAATCCAAAATCGAATTTTCAAAATAACAAACGGATTTTGAAATATATGAAAATTAAAATTCTGGGTATTCTGAGGCATGTTTTTGGGCACTTTTTGGGGTTAGTACAATATCTCCCCCTTGGGAACATTTGTCCCTGAATGTAAACGAGACGTACAAGACAAAAGTAATCATCAACAAATCAGCCCCAACAAGAATGCAACATAACATGTAAAACACCATTTTCAAAATCTCAACGTAAGTGTAAAATCATCATAAGTTTACCAACAAAAACATTAATACATATGAATGACTTAGGGTCTGAAATATGAGACTTCAAATCACATAAGGGACTTAGGATTAGTACCTTAGGCTTAAGTGGAGTGGAAAAGATAAGGATATCGCTTTTGCATGTCTGCTTTGGCCTCCCATGCAACACTTTCAATTTGTTGGTTCCTCTGAAGGACCTTGACAGATGCCACCTCTTTGTTCCTCAATCTCTTTACTTACCTATCCAAGATTTGAATCGAAGCCTCTTCATATGTGAAGTTATCCTCAACAACACCCATTACATCAAGAGGCATAATGGCTTTAGGATCACCAACGCATTTAATCAACATAGAGACATGAAACACCGGATGAACCGAATTCATTTCACTAGGCAACTTCAACTAGTAAACTACCTTGCCAAGCCTTTTAAAGACCTCATAAGGACAAACATATATTGGATTCAACTACCTGTTTTTACCAAAACATACCACACCTTTCATTGGAAAAACCATCAAGTAAACCCAATCACCCACTTTGAATACAAAGTCTCTTTTCCTCAGATCGGCATAAGATTTTTGACAACTTTAGGATGTTCTTAACCTTTCCCTAATCATCTTAACCTTCTCAAGACCATCTATAACTAGATCTGGTCCCAATAAAGCCACCTCGCCAACCTTAAATCAACCAACCGGGACCTTCTCCTAGGCCAACTTGTCCTCCACATCCCCACAATCTCAAAGAGTGCTAAGGCACTAGAGCCAGCAACACATCTCCTTGAAATGACCCCAAAAAGTGCCCAAAAACATGCCTTGGAATTCTTGGAATTTTAAATTCTATATATCTCAAAATTCGTTCGCTATTTCAAAAATCCAACTTCAGATTCTTGTTTAGGGGGTCCAAATTAGGGGGAGAAGGGTCTAACCCAATTTAAGAGGAAATGTTTAGCAATTTCAAAATTTCAAGAACACGAATTCAAGAGAGGTATTCGCGTGCTCAGAGCGACGCGCCTCTATATAAAAAGGTGTCTGGTTTTTTTATTTGGTCTAAGACTTTTAAGTCTTGGGCCTAAGTGTTCCCAAACGTATTTTTACCTATACCTAGCCTTATTTCAACCTCATATCATTTGAAAACATTCCCCAATACTCACTCAAACACTTCGCCATATTTTCACTCCAAAATTTAACAATTAAAACCCTCATCCAAAACTAAGGATTTTCGTCAAGCTTCAAGCCTCCATTTTCAAATTTAACCAAGAACTTCTCCAAAGCTAAGGTATGTGATGTTGAACCATTGGGTCCTTTCACCTATGGTGCATAAGCCTCCTTTTTACGAATATTGCATGATTTAAAGTTGATTTTGCATGTGGGTATTGTACATTAAGAAATTTACTGCACAGTGATTTTAGCTCATGAATGTATGGTTGTTTTAGCATGTTTTGAGCTCTAAATCTTTGTTCTAATGTTGTATTTGATGAGGAGGTTTTATGTGAATGTCTTGGGGGTGTTGCAAGGTGTTGATTGATGGTTTTACTACAGATTTTCTTGCATGATTTCATCTCTAAATTTCATAGTCTTTTACCCCCATGACACACCCTCCAAGTGTTTGATAAAATGTCCGGCCAAGATTTCTTAAGGAATTGAAGGTCTAATATATGTCATATGAGTTGAATAGTTTTATGATGATTATGTGATGATTAAATAATAAAGAAACAATTGTATGAAAATGATGTATAATGATGAGAGGAAATGTAGGTATTTGATGACTTTATGTTGATGAAAGTATGTTGTACATGTGTTGAATTCATGAAAAGTATCTATCATGTTGCAAGTTGATTGCCTTGTTGAGGGGAACCAACCCTCAATCATCTTGTTAAAAGGGTACCAAGTCTCAATCACCTTGACGAGGGGGTGCCAAGCCTCGGTTGCCTTGTTGAGGGGTATCAAGCTTCAATCACCTTGTTGAAAGGGTGCCAAGCCTCAATCACCTTGATGAGGGGGTGTCAAGCCTCGAATGCCTTGTTGAGGGGGAATCAAGCTGCAATCACCATTCAAGGAATGGTGTGCCTTGGAGTTAGGAAGTAGTTCACTTGGTCTATCCCTCACAAATAATATCCTATATGAGCATGAGTTATTTAAGTATGTTTTACTTATGCATTGAACATACATGTCATATTGCTATATCATATCTATTGTCTATTACAATGCATGTGCATTATGAAGCTTATCTCTCGTCTCATTGCATCCTACATACTTAGTACATTCAAAAGTACAAACATATTCTCTATGCCTACATGATGTCACCATGTAGGAACCGGAGCTCCATTTGGTTATCATCCCTCTCCACATGGCTAGTGATATCCAATCAAGCTAGTTGGTGAGTCCTCATGTCTGGGGGTGATATCTATGTTCTTTTGCTATGTATTTAAGACTATCTTTCCTTTTTGATATACTTAACTATGAGGGTAAGCCCGGTTGCTTGTCTTTGCCCCCGCTAAGTTCTATGTTAGAGGTATTGTTTGACAAAAATCTGTATTATACTTGTGCTTTGACTTACTTATGATACCCAAGATATTAAAAATATAATTCTCGCTCCCTTAGTCCCAATTCCCCTTGTTTATGTTTCTTATAATGTTATGTCTTGCTTCCGCGACCAAGGATGTGTGATGATATGCTATGAGACTTGTTTGTGGTTCCTTTTGGTTCCCAATTCGTTGGTCATATCTAGGCCCTAGGCTTAGGTTGTGACAAACTTGGTATCAGGCACTTGGTTGATAGATCCTCGGAGTCCAACACACCGCATCGATTAGAGTCCTATTCATGGTTGTGAAGCACGCCATGACTATGAATAGGAGGATGAGACGTTTTAGGAAATGTTTTCCTTCTTCATGTTCTAAGTCATGCTATAGAGTTGTGGTAAGTTTCTTCCTCCCTAACGATTATTCTTTGCTATGCTAGATCTTGCCAAACACCTGAGGAAGAAGGGCCCAAACTCTCGAGGAACAACCTACTAATGGTGAGCTCTGGGATGCTCTCACTGTGCTTGCCCAAGTGGTGGCCAACCAAGTCCAACAAGGGGCCTAATCCCCTCATGCTACTGCCTCAGGAGCTAGGGTAACAGACTTCATGAGGATGAACCCTCCGGTGTTCTATGGGTTAAAAGTGGATGAAGATCCACAAGAGTTCATTGATGAGGTCAACAAGATCTTGAATATCATGGGTGTTGGGCTAGATGAAAAGGCAGAATTGGCAGCATACCAACTCAAAGGGGTAGCCCAAATATAGTATGATCAATGGTAGAGGGAGAAAGGAAATGATTATGTGGTGCTATGGGAGGAGTTCAAATGGAAAATCGGTTTTTCCCTCTTGAGCTTAGGGAAGCTAAGTTTGTAGATTTCTTGAACTTGAAGCAAGGTACTATGAGTATGTGGGATTATTCCTCTCAAGTTTAATCAACTTTCAAAGTATGCTTCTCATTTGTGGCCGATCCTAGATTTAGGATGAATAAGTTTGTGATGGGGGTCTCAGACTTTGTGAGTGAAGAATTATGGTCCGCCTTGCTAATTAGTTACATGGTCTTGTCTCGGTTGATGACGTATACCGAGAAAATGGAGAAGTTGAGGAAAAGAAAGGGTAGTGAGAGCAAGAGGGCTTGATTTGATGTTGGCTCCCAAGATCAAGAGTCCGGCGGTGCTTTAAATAGGAGGATGGCTATTGATAGGGTAACCAACTCGATAGGGAAAGATGGCTATGAAAGGAGGACTAATCCTAAGTGTCCAAGGTGTGGAAGGTACCATGGAGGGCCATGTTTGGGGAAGACCAATGCTTTTTATAATTGTGGAGAGGAGGGTTACAAGATAATAGATTGTCCTCTTAGGCGCAAAAAGGGTAGAGGTGGTGAGGTTGATCAGGGGGATACCCCTAGGCATAGTTGGTTCTACGCTCTTCAAAGGAGGCAAGAAGTAGATGAGGCACCCGATGTTGCTACCGGTAAGTTAAAGTTTCCTTGACTTTGATGTGTGTGATTTGTTGGGGTCGGTGTGCCATTGTTTCTTTCCTTATTCTTTTGGATTGCTAGAATGTCCATAAGTGTTGATTTCTGTTCATATTGCATTAGGTCTAGCTTTGTGACTTGTTGGAATTGGTGTGGTGGTTTTTAATGTTACACTTCAGATGGAGTAGTTGCATACATGTTGTGTCTCTTGTAGGACCCAAAAGGCTAGTTTCTGATTCCCTACTGAACCCGTCTTTGAGTGGGAAGTTGTCAAGTGGTAGCAGAAGAGGTAGGTCCATTCTTGTCTCAAGGTTCAATTGATCTCTAAGGGTTGCCTTTGTTCTCATTACATGGGAGTCTTGTTATGTGATCTTGGTTGAACTTACCTTGGTGTGTTGGACGTCTTGGGGTAGTTTGGGCTACGTGCGTGGCATGTTTCCAATAGGTGTAGAACCCGTAAGGTTGTAATATGATGGTTGATAATGGTTGGTCTATGTGGGCAATGACAATGTGTTAGTCGCTTCACCAAGATTGATTTTTTGTTTGAGCTTGGTCCCCAAGTGAGCATTATTGGTAATGGTAGAGTTGTTTGGTTGATTTATGCATTGGCTATGTTTATGGGACTCTAGAATAGGATCTTAAAACCCTACATTGATAAGGTTGTGGTGACCTCTAGTGATGAGGTATTGATTTGTTTAGAACTTGTGAATCATTTGGGGGTAGTATTGCAAGTATTGGAGGATGAGAGGTTGTTTGCTAAATATGGTAAGTGTGCGTGTGGATAGCAAGAACGTGGTTAGAATTCTTTAAGGGTTATGATATGAGTGTGCGTTAGTTTTTCTAGTAAGGCTAGTGTTGTGGTTGGTGCTCTAAGTAGGGTGCCCATGGGTAGCTTAGCATATGTGGATAATGGTGGCAAGGAGAAGACTAGTCGGGTCCATCGGTTAGCTAGGTTTGAAAGTAGGTTAGGGAAGTTGAGAACGGTAGTGTAGTATTCTTGGTGGACCCAAATCTTCTTTGGTTGAGGAGGTCCAGTTTAAGTAAGGCCTTGATTCCATCTTATTAGGGTTGGAAGTTTTGGGTGGAGAGATGGTAGAATGGGGGTGGTCTCCCAATGGGGAGATGCTGGTTTGTGGCAACAAGTGGAATAGGTGTGGTTAAGGTTTACAAAGAGTTATGGTTGTGAGCCCTTTTAGAGTGTAGAGGAGGTTGGTAAGGTTACATATGGATAGGAGTTACCTATGGTCATGGTTCGTCTGGTTTTTCATGCTCCTAGGTTGATAGGGAAGTGTTGGTGACTCTAGTGCTATAGAGCTCCTTCAAGTTGTGGGTGTTATGATGGAAGAGTTGACTTATGAGGAGGTCGGATGGAGAAGTTGTGTGATAATGAGTGAAGATTGATAGTTAATGATGTGGTATTTGTTAGAGCTCCTTGGAAGGTCCATCAAGCCAGGGAGCGAGCATGAAAAGCAATACCCATATTGCTTTCATTATGTTCAAGCTTATGATGAAACGTTAAGCCCTTTTTTATGATTCCAAGTCTCATGTTTCAACCCCTATGTAAGTCATATGCATTCATGTTTAAGTTGACAAGTTTATGATGATTTTACATATATGTTGGGATTTTGAAAATGGTGTTTTAAAGTGTATTATTGCATTCTTATTGGGCTGATCTCCTTATGATTATTCTTCTCTTGTATGTTTCTTTGACATTCGGGGACGAATGTTCCCAAGGGCGAGATATTGAAACTACTCTAAAAAGTGCCCAAAAATGTGCCTCGGAATGGCCAAAATTTTAAACATATATCTTAAAATCCATTCGCTATTTACAAAATCTGACTTCTGATTCTTATTTAGGTGGTCCAAATTAGGGGGAGAAGGGTCCAACCCCGATTTAAGAGCAAAGGTTTAGCAATTTCAAAATTTCAAGAACGCGAATTCTGGAGAGGAATCCGCACCGCAGCGTAACGTGCCTCTATGTAAAAAGGTGTCTGTTTTTTTATTCGGTCCAATTCTTTAAAGTCTAGGGCGTAAGTGTTCCCAAATGTGTTTTACCTATATATAGCCTTACTTCATCCTCATATCATCATAAAACATTCGCAGTACTCATTCAAACACTTAATATCATCCAAAAACATTCCCCAATACTCACTCAAACACTTAGCCATGTTGTTACTCCAAAATTCAAGACTCAAAACCCTCATCCGAAACTGAGGATTTTCTTCAAGCTTAAAGCCACCATTTTCAAACTTCACCAAGAACTTCTCCAAACCTAAGGTATGTGGTGTTAAACCATTGGGTCCTTTCACCCATGGTGCCTAAGCCTCCTTTTTACTAATACTGCATGATATAAAGTTGATTTTGCATATGAGTCTTGTATATTAATAGTTTACTACATAGTGATTTTTGTTCATGAAAGTATAGTTGTTTTAACATGTTTTGAGCTCTAAATCTTGGCCCTAATGTTGGATTTGATGAAGGGTTTTGGTGTGAATGTCTTGGGGGTATTGCAAGGTGTTAATTGATAATTTTACTACAGATTTTCTTGCATGATTTCATCTCTAAATTCCATGGTCTTTTACCCCCATCACTCCCCCCCAAGTGTTTGATAAAATGTCCGGCTAGGACTTCTTGAGGAATTGAAGGTTCAATGCATGTCTTATGAGTTGAATAGTGTTATGATGATTATATGATGACAAAATGATGATGAAACAATGGTATGCATATATTGTATAATGATGAGAGGAAATGTAGGTACATGATGACTTTATGATGATGAAAGTATGTTGTACATGTGTTGAATTCGTGAAAAGTATCTATGATGTTGCATGTTGATTGCCTTGTTGAGGGGGTACCAAACCTCAATCATCTTGTTGAGAGGGTGCCAAGTCTCAATCACCTTGACGAGGGGGTGCCAAGCCTCGATTGCTTTGTTGAGGGGATACCAAGCCTCAATCACCTTGGTGAGAGGGTGTCAAGTCTCAATCACCTTGACGAGGGGGTACCAAGCCTCGGTTGCCTTGTTGAGGGGGTACCAAGCCTCAATCACCTTGTTGAGAGGGTGCCAAGTCTCAATTACCTTGACGAGGGGGTGGCAAGCCTCGGATGCCTTGTTGAGGGGGAATCAAGCCTTAATCACCATTCAAGGAATGGTGTGCCTTAGAGTTAGGAAGTAGTTCACATGGTCTATCCCTCACAAATTATATCCTATATGCGTATGAGTTACTTAAGCATGTTTTACTTGTGCATTTGATCATACATGTCATATTGCTATATCATGTCTATTGTCTATTGTTATGCATGTTGATTATGAAGCTTATCTCTTGTCGCATTGCATCCCACATACTTAGTACATTCAACTATACTAGCGCATACTCTATGCCTACATGATGTCACCATGTAGGAATCGTAGCTCCATTTGGTCATCATCCTCCTCCACGTGGCTAGTGATATCCAATCAAGCTAGTTGGTGAGTCCTCATGTCCGGGGGCAATATCTATGTTCTTTTGCTTTATATTTAAGACTATCTTTCCTTTTTGGTATACTTAACTATGTGGGTGAGCTTGGTTTCTTATCTTGGCCCCCACTAAGTTCAATGTTAGAGGTGTTGTTGGACAAAAATTTGTATTATGATTGAGCTTTGACTCACTTATGATACCTAAGATATTTAACTATAATTCTGGCTCCCTTAGTCCCAATTCCCCGTGTTTATGTTTCTATGTTGTTATGTCTTGCTTCCCCGATGAAGGATTTGTGATGATATGCTACTAGGCTTGTTTGAGGTTCTTTCAGGTTCCATATTCACCGGTCACATCTAGGCCCTAGGCTTGGGTCGTGACACTCCTCAACCCAGAAACATAAAGAACCAAACAAACCATAATCATATCCCTAGCCAAATCCCATCCATAAGCAACCTTACCAACTCCTTCTACGCTCTAAAAGGACATCACAATCATAACTCAATTGTCAACCTTGAATACACCTATTCCACTTTTTGGCATGAACTACCATCTCTCCCTTGGGAGATAAACTCCACTCTACCATCTCTTCACCCATAACTTCCAACTCTAATATGGCGGAATCAAGGGTTTGCTTAATCTAGACCTCTTAACCAAAGCAGATTTGGAAGCATCACGAATGCTTCTCCATCATGCTCAACTTCCATCAACCTAACTTCCAATCTAACCAATCGATGGACCCCACTAGTCTCCTCCTTGCAACCATCAACCACACATGTTATGATACCTAGAGCACCGACCGCAACATTAGCCTTACTAGGGAAAATTAATGCACACTCATTTCATAATCCTTAAGTAATTCTAACCACCTTATTGCTATCCACAATCCACTCCTATCATATTTAGCAAACAACCTCTCATTCCCCAAGGCTTGCAACATTACCCCTAAATGATCCACAAGCTCTAAATAAATCAATACCTCATCACTAGAGACCGCCATAAACATACAAAGGTAGGGTTTTAAGACCCTATTCAAGAAACTCACAAACACCACCGGTGCATAAGTCAACCAAACAACTCCATCAACACTATTAATGCTCACTCCTAGTACGGAAAGACACTTAGGGATGTCACCTACCCTCATCCTCACTTGGGGACAAAACCCGTACCAAAGATCAATCGTTGTCATTTTTTCCAAATCATTTCAATGCACAATTGCGCTTAAAAGCCAAACACCATTCACAATAATTCATACTTAGGCTCAAATGCCAAAATCATAATTTCTTACGCATAATATCCATGCATGGGAATAGCTCGTTCATACACAAAATGGTGCAAGCACCCCAAATGCTCAATGAGCCAAAACCAAAGACACATGTATGATCACATTATTGTCATAACCAACATTTTGTCAAATTCGTACAATAAAACAAAATTGGGCTTAGCCCATAACACAATTTCTCAAAATAATCCATGTACATGAATGCATATGCTATGATCAATGAGGGAGTGACATGGATAATTAAGAATCAATCTAAAATCAATATTCATAATATGAAATTGAAGTGAAAACATAATTAATTCCACATTTAAATCCATAGTGCAATCTCTCATGCATAAATAATTCAAAAAGGGGATATGCATGCTTCTAATTTCATAATCCCAAAGTAAATCCTCATACAATGGTTTGAATCACATTAAAATCATCAAATATACACTACCCATGCATCAATAGAATTTTAGGAAACATAATGTTCAAAACCCCAAATTAAAGTAAGCAAAATCCATGTAGGTTTTCTTGAAAATAGTTTTGGGTCTCCTCGATTGGAAGGAATCAAGGATCAACCCTCATATAAATGAATCCTACTAACACCAAGGAATAACACAAGAAATATTAACTCCCGGTCTTATCACCCCATTCAAACATCGATCACAACATTGGACTTGCTTAAGGTCAACTAAGTCCTAAGAGAAACAATAGAAGAGAACTTATTCACAAACTCCGATAATAGCCCACTAAGCCCCAAGAAGCTCCTAACCAAAGAAGACAAGGTCTAGGCTAATCTCTAATCACCTTCCTCTTACTAGGGTTCACCTTAATACCATCACCCAACATCACACGACCTAGGAAGGCAACCTCTTACAATCAAAATCCCCATTCCTCCTATTTAACATCCCACCTTCTTCCTTAAACTTTATTATACTACCCTCAAAAGACTCACATGCACTACCTCATTAGGGAACACAAACCATCATATCATCACCAAAACCACCATAAGCCTATTAGAGTAGGGGCTAAAAGATATTATTCAAGAGCCTTGTAGGTATAATCGACTCACTAGTCAAACCAAAAGACACTACCTCAAACCCAAAATATCATAAAGGGATATTCAAGGCCTCATCTACCACAAACAACAATTCTATAAACAAAGCAACTTAGGTTCAACACCTTCAATTCTCACAAGATGGTAAATGTGACCCCTTAGAGACCAATTGTACTTTATGACAAGAAATGAACCTACCTCCCTTGCTACCATTTAACAACCAATTCATCCCTAGTATGACATCAAAATCCACCGCACCAACTCCAACCAGCCGCAAGCACGACCTAATGCAATACGAACCCGGATCAACATCTATGAACATCCTAGCAATGATACACTCAATAAAAGAATAGAAACCAAGGTCCACACAACAACTTGGGCATACAAGAAGCCCCATTAGCAACCAAAAGAATAAAGAAATAAACAATACCACACTGGCCCCAAAATGCACACACATCAAAGTCGAGGAAGGAAACTTTAACTTATCGGTAATAGCATCGGACACCTCATCCCCTCCTTGAGTCACTTGATCAACATGACCACCTCGCTCTAAAAGTTGACTACCCTTACACTTCCCTTGGACACATGGACGATCCACTAGCATGTGACTAACTTCATGACATCCATAACAAGCATTGGTCTTCATCAAGCATGGACGAACATGACACCTCCCACACCTTTGACACTTGGGATTAGTCATCACACCATCACCTGCTTTACTTCTAGTGCATCTATGGCAACAATCCTTCTCTTATGTCCTACTTCGCTGTAATCAAAATAAGCATTGGTGCCCTTGAAACATGGGCTCCTATGAACCTTATCACATGTTGGACACATGGCATTACCTCTATCCATGAGACTTTGGAACTTTTTTTCAACACGGACCCTCTTGGCCTCACAACCTCTCCTCTTACCATTTGAAGTCCCAGAAGCACCAACTTGTTGCTCGAGGTGAGTTGCCAATTTCACCGACGCTTTGACCACTTTCACATGATCATTGCAAATCCCCGCATTTGTCTTATCACCGTCCTGAGTAGCTTGAGACATGTCCTACAATATAAAGGTTAGGGTTTAGCAATAAACCCTAGGGGATCTAACTCTATTGCACAACATGGATCATGAAGAAGTGAAACATTTCCTAAAAGGCCTCATAGACTCCTACTCATAGTTTTGGTGCATAACACAATCATGAATAAGACTCTAAAGACGTGGTGTGGTGGACTCCAAGGATCCATCAACCTAGTGCTCTGATACCAATTTTTTCATGTGTCACGCCCCAAAGTCTCGTAGGGCGGATCGGCACCCATTGCTGATAAGACTCGGGAGAACCAACCTGTAACTATATGAGTTCTATACATATTATAAGTTTAACATGCCTTAAGCAGATAAACAGTGACAACAAGTCAAAAGGAAATGCATATGACTAGGCCGTTAGGGCCACGGTGTTTAAAGTACGAGACATGACTTCACTTCCACTTTACATAGTCTACA
>JAPFFP010054346.1:0-29293 GCA_026153255.1 Solanum medicagineum | reverse complement strand
GGAATTTATTTTTGATTTGATAGTGGGTTAAGTGCCTAATCGGCACAAGTCATGACCCTGGGGTTGGGTCGTGACAAATGTCAACTATAATTGTGCAATTTTGGGATCACATGAATCATGTAGTTCTTGGAGAATGAACTTATAGAGTCAAAACACAGTGAAAACATAAATTTAAGATGTATCTTCACCCAGTTGTTCAAGTGTCGAAAGAATCACCATTCATCTAACAACAAACTTGTTGTACTGACCTTAATAGTCAATTTGGAAGAGTTTTAAAAGATTTCCATTTTACGCCTCCTATTAGCACCCTCAAGTCTTGTTTGGTCCATTTTTCAAATTGATTTTGTGTGTCGTTGAAAAGTTGAAGGAGATGGAAATTTTTTATTTTTAAAGGGTTAAATTGTTCTAAAAGGGAATTTTGGTAGCATTCGAGATTTTGAGGCTCAAAATGAGATTCTGCCATATCGCAACTCAAAATCAAGGGGATGGCACTCACATCAAGGCGAGTCAGCCTATATTTGAACAGTCTAACATAGTGATAAAAGTGGAAAGTAAAACAGTCTAAAATGGTAGAAATGCATAAGAAACTGAACTAAAATCATCCCAGAATTGCTGACACATGTACATGCAACTAGAAAATAACACTTGAAAGAAAATACAAGTCTCAATGTTCTCAAATAGAACATAAAATAAATATAGACACCTCGAGGGTCTGCTGAAGAGACAAGCAGCTAGCTTCAAGAATCTATAAGATTAGTTCGACAATGAGAAATATAATCAGGAGGAACCGAGCTCATTACATACAATAATGTAGCAAGGGTTGAGCAACAACCAACACAGTACTCAGCAAATGGAAACTGAACCTGAAGTAAAGCAATGAATAACACAAGTATCCCTATCCACCTAACCACATACCGTCGAACTACACACCTACTCTTAGAAAAGTCCCAACATAACAACAATATATACACTCTCTCTCTCTCTCTCTCACACACACATACACACACACACACACACACACACACATATATATATATATGTGCGCACATGTGTGTGTTTGTGATGAAAATCAGTTGAAAAGAGTTTGGGTCTACATGGTTGAAACGAACCAATGATCACAACCCACCTACCTTAGCTAATGACAACGATTTAAGAAGAAATTTGAAGAAAAATGAGTCCTTCCTTGATCCCCAAGCTTAATTCCCACTAGAGTCCTTTGAGAGAGACTTAAAGGAATTTTCAAATATGAGAAATGAATTTGAATGATATGAATAAAATTAGGTCATTAGAAAGTCTTTAGGTAGCATAGGAAGTCATAAAACACCCTTAGCTTAAATCGTACTTATGAAAACACCATTAAAGAAATAAGTTGGATAATTAAATATTTTTGTCTCAAGGAAGGGGCATACAGTCTGTGAGGCACTACACGGACCGTATACTCCGTGAACCAATACTTAGAAAAAATTTTCTTGACGAAGGTCGGAAATGAAAATTCCATACTTAGAAATTTTCAACGTAATCACCATCATGGGAGGCTACACAGGCCATGTAGTGTCACATCGGCCATGACACTGCCTGTACCCCTCTCTTTAGAAAATGTTCATGACGAAGTTACGAGATGGTGGTTCCATACATAGAAACATTTCATTCTGAAAGACATACAGAGGGGTATACGGCTTGTACCTCTCCACACGGACCGTACCACTAGCCGTGTCACCTTACTTAGTTCCAAAACATATGGGATTTCAAGCCAAAGGCACCATATGGCCTACCATATGGTTCATGAGTTGCTACACGGACTATGAGGGGTCCATGTGTGGTGTACCTTAGTATAAAATTCTATGTTTAAGGACAAATACTCTTCATAAGGCCAAGGGTCACCTCATGTATGCTCACATAGGCTCGTCTTAACTCACACGGACTGTGAGAGCTCCCATGGAGCATCACCTCTGTCCAAAACTTTTGAAAACCAAGATTTCAAGCTCCAATGAGGTCATACAACGTCCGGGTCCTTACACCTGGAAAGGTATGGGGCTGTCGTGCAATGGAAGCATACTCGTAGTATAATCTTTAGATAATAAGTGATGGTTGTTACTTAGAGAAACTTCCCAATGTAAATAATATCACTTTACTGAGTTTCATCTACTATTGACTGATTCTTCAATATTGTGCAGTCTGGTTATGGTCCTATTTTTTAGTATTAAGTGCAACTAAGTTTTACCAAGTCAATTTATGTATTTATTGTTTTAGTGGGCATGTTGTTAGCAGTGTTTTACCACTGTCAAACCACTTTCCTTTAGTTCCTATTTTTTAGCCTTAGTTGTTAAGTTGTAAGCCTATAAAATGGCACTAGGTCTTCTAATTTTTATGCAGTTGAATTGAGAAGTTAAAGAAACTTGTGCGAGTCTTCTCTTTTTAGCACTTTCTCTACTCTTTACTCTTCTTTCTTCCAACAATCTGTTGTATCAGAGAAATTGTAGAAAGTCCTTTTCTGTCACCAGCACTATACAAGCAAGCAGGTGTGATCCCTCTTTTGTCCATATTAGCGAGCTTCATTTCTACAAAAGTCTGGCATTCAAGATCAATATTTAATTTCCGTTTGTTCTCATAACAAGTCTACATTTTCCTCTCCGTGTTGTAAAAACATTGACCTTTAATTCTCCCTTTCCCCACTCTTTCCACCGTCCATCAAGATATTCAAAAAGCATGGAATGAACTGTGAATGCGAGTTTTCCATTTTCCTCCCCTATTTCAACAGTGACCTCTTCTTTGGAAGGAAATCCACTACCCTCACATTTATTTACAATGGATGACCCAGAGTTCCCGAATAGAGAAGTATTTCCATTAGTGGGAGGATTAAGTCAAAAAGGTAACTGGTTACTTTTTGCTCAAGAGAGAGAAGCAACACCGAATTTAGTACTAAATCCAACAAAAGATCAATTTTTGGAAATACCTCCAAATGATAACGGAGTGCTGGAGAACCGAATCCGCACAAATCCTGTGAAAGCATTTTGGCTACTTGAGAGTTGTTGAAATAAGCTAAAATAGGCAGTCTTCGTACCCTTCTCACTTTCCTCACCACCAACATCATTTTATTCGTCATTCTTTGTTTTCTAGACTTCCACATCCTTCTTGTTGTCATTTTCGCCATTCTCACTTTTCTCACCACCAGCATTATTTTGTTCTCCATTCTTTGTTTTCTCGACTTCCACATCCTTCTTGTTGTTATTTTTACTCTTCTCAACTACTATGGCTTCCTTGGTTTCAACCTGGATTTGCTCATCATCTGCAACCTTCATTTTAGCAGATTCAGGTTTGTCATGTTCATTAGGAGTTTTAACTTTCTCCTTGACAATATTAGATTCATCAACATAACCTTCTGATAGGTTAGATATTTGATCAGGTTCCCTGTTATCTTCCTTATACAAATCACTTGTATCCTTTCGAGGAGCCTCACCGATATCATTTTTTTCTAGCTTACCTGAACTTCTTATCCCACTCTCAACTATACTTGTGATCACAACAAATGAGGTATTGGACTCGGAGGGTGGAACCAAGTAGATTGCTACAAAGGGATTAGTCGAAGGTGTAGTTGTAAATGAAGTAGTTGATCTTGAATGCCAACCTTTTTCTAGAAATGAAGCTCGCTAATATGGACAAAAGAGGGATCATATTTGCTTACTTGAATAGTGCTAGTGTTGGAAAATGGCTGTCTACAATTGCTCTGATAATACAGATTGTTGGAAGAAAAAAGTAAAAAAGTAGACAAAGCATTGAAAAGCGAAGACTCATACAGGTTTTTTTAAATTTTCAATTCAACTTCATAAAAATCAAAATACTCAATGCAATTTTATAGGTTTACAACTCAACAACTATACCTAAAAAATAGAAACTAAAGGAAAGTGGTTCAACAGTGATAAAACACTGCTAACAACGTGCCCACTAACATAGTAAATACATAAATTGACTTAGTAAAACTTAGTTGCACTTAATAGTAAAAAACTCATAGGACCATAACAAGACTACACATTATTGAAGAATCAATCAACACTCCCCCTTTCTTGAAAATCACATCTACTTGAGTACATCTTGTAAAATATTATTTTATTCATAACCTTGCATGTATCATTTCAAGTTGAGTATTCATCTGTTGAGTTATTCTAAGCATGTTTTCTTCCAGCCTATATATTGTATATTCCATGTATTTACGTCATTTAATTTTCATCAATTTATGATGCAGATATAGTGCTAGAGATCATCAACAAGTGCTCTTTTGCAATTCTATTCTTTTCTAATAATGGTGAGACCTCCTTTCGTTTGGATGGGTCTTTTTATTTTAGTTTGCTTTGTTTTTTTAGTAGTTTCTTTGAGATAGCCACGAGTTTATCTCAGCACCTACTATGAGTATTAGAGGCTTTATAGATAAAGTCAGGTGGATTCAGACGTTTCATTTAGAGTCTGCAATACAATTAAGATTTTCTTATTGAGTTGATGACATTGAGTTTATATCCTTATCTTGAGTATCTTTAAACTGTTGTTAATATTTATTTTTATGATTTTGAGTACTTTTCTCAGTTAGTCTATTTTGAGTTGAGACTACCATAGACCGAGTTATCCATGCGATGGGTTTGTCAAAACAGGCAATTATTTTTGAGTGATGGATATGCCTAGGATATACACTTAGAGCATGAAAAACATAGTAATTGAGCAAGTATTTCAAGAATCCTTGGTTGTCTAGAAAGCCATGCCTAATAAAGTCCTTTTTGTTAGCATGAAGCATGCCACATCTGCAATTGGGATGCAACAAGATATTAACAATTGTTTTATTTCTTTCATATCCTACATTTGTACAATAGAGTTAAACTCTATAAAACTTTCCTTCGAAGTTGTGCATTTATACATTTTCAAATCATGCTACCAAAATGAACCACCTGCCAAAGGAGTTCTACCAATGCTGAGGTTCGACCCGCTAATATGCCTTTTACTTATAAAAGGCTTAGAAGGATTAAGAATCATGTAGTTGAGCCTCGGAAGGGTAGTGGAGCTCAGGAAGATCCTTAGGCACCTATTACTTAGCTTGCTTCTACTTCTTAGGCATAGTTCAGAGGGGCTATTTTCATGCTCACTCAATGAGTGGCTGCCGAAACTGGTCATTAGAGTACTCTAGTCCCCAGCTCTTGCTCCCAAATCTATCTACTTCTACAAAGATTAGAGACTTCTTAAGAATGAAGCCATTAGTGTTCACAAGGTCCAATATTGAGAAGGACCCTAGATTGACAAGATATGGACGATCATAAAAGCGACACATACTACAATGATTGAGAAAGTTGACCTTCTATTCTATTAGCTCAAGGATGTTGCAAACAAAGAGTCATGGCGAGGTGTAGAGCGTGCTGTTTTGGATAAGTCTGAGAGTGCATTTCTTGATCACTTCTTTCTTAGGGAGCTAATTAGGGAAGCAAAGGTGGAGGATTTTCTAAATATGAAGTACGAGGGGTTGGCAATGAAGGAGTACACCCTCAAATTCTTTTAATTGTCTATAAATCCTCTGCAGATAGTCTCGAATATGAGATCTAAGAAAAGGAAGTTTGTCTTTGGGTCGAGCAAGCATGTGAAGAAGGAGTACAAGACATCATTTTTGATATCTAATATGGATATTTCCATACTTATGGTGTATGCCTAACTAGTAGAGGTCGACAAGAAGAAGGATAGAGAGGAGCACTTTAGCATTAAGATCAAGTTAAATAGACATGAGCCTGATCAGAAATAAGGGAAGGGTAACAAGTATTTCTTTTAAAAGAGGTCGTTTAGTTATGCACCATCATCTACAAGTACACTAATTCCCAATAAGCACTATGATTAAAGGTTGTATAGTAATAGAAACTTCAAGTCTCAAGGTTCTTAATCTCAAGGGAGTAGGCTCTAAAGGAAATCCACCTTACGGTAAGTGCGATAAGCTTCATCTGGGAGAGTGTTGAGATGGAAACAATAGTTGCAACAAGAGTGGTTAGATGGGCCATCTCCAAAGAAAGTGTTCGATGTAGATACAAGGTGATGGGGGTAACAAGTCTCAATCTTCTTGTACAATACCACCACCTAGAGTAGGGGCGGACCCATGTACAAGGTATTGGGTGCTCGAGCACCCATTGACTCCAATCTAAACTCTATATATCTATATATAAATATCGTAAAATATTGATAGATTAAATCAGAAGCACCCAATGCCAAAAAAGAGGCTTGTGGGTGCATTGGTTTGGACCTTAAAATAAAAGTTGATTTGTCCACAAGGTGCATGGTTCAATACTTGTGATGGGAAATTATTTTTGTATCTTTACAATTCTTCTTCCCTTTGGTCTCCTTTTCCTTTTCACCTTTTTTCTTCAACTGAAGATTACTTTTTAATTCTCTTTACTTATTTCCTGTGACAGAGAAAGAGAATTAAAAAATCATGTTCAATCACTTCTCTTATATATTTTTTGATAATGTTTTGTCATCAGCTAAAATATCCTTCAAATTGGTTCATTTTCTTTTTCCGAAGAGTAATTCTTTTAGTGGTAAATATTAATTGTAACTTTTTTAAACTGCCATATTTAAATAATTGTGCAAATATAATATGGGCCTTTTCAGAAAGTCGTAGTGTAATTGAGATTTAGTGTGATTGGGTGTAACTTCACTCTTTGATTTATTTTTCAGACCTAGTAATTACTTGACAAGAGGTGAATTTGGTATAATTACACTCCTCATTCCCAAGAAGGATATGAAATTGATGTAATTATATTATGTAATTACATGAAACTTTGTAAAATTCTTTTCTTCATTTTATTTCTATTTTTTAATTGTTTATTTTGATTTATTTTTATTTTTATTACTCTAATTTTTTAAAAAAATTGATTATTTATATTTCATTTTCTTCTCATTTTCGACCTTTAATTCTCCATGTGATTTCATGTAATTTTTCATATTATCATTTTTTAATTTATTCTAGTTGTTAATATTCTAATTTTTAAATTAAAGTAAAATTCCTTATTGAATAATAAGGTTATGGTTTTACGTTTTTCTTTGTAATGGTATTCTTTGTCAAAATTTTGTAATTTCAGTTTTTATGATTAATTTAATTAAAATATACTAATTTTAAAAATATAACAATAGACACACACACATTGTGGCAAACAAACAGGTTTGTAATTAGTAGGTTGTTTAATTATTATCCTAGTAATTATCAGGTGGTTTTTAAAAAAGACTTGTAACATGATTTGTAGGTGCTCGATATTATATAAGTGAGCACCCACAAACATAAAATCTTGAATCTGCCATTGAGCTAAAGCAACCCAAAGAGATGCTACTTCAGGGATAGGCAGCGGTTCAAACTGTCTGTATGTTGTGGCTAGTCACCAAGATGAAAAGAATTCACGAGATATTGTCACTAAGACTTTTCTTTTGATATTTTTTGTGACCTCGTATATGACTATTATTTTTAAGATCTTTCCCGAATGTCTTCTTGAGCCTTTTATTGCACCTACACTTGTCGTTGGGTCGATAATTTAATATTTAACAGAGACACCATGGCTAATTTAGTTGAGTTAGACATAGTTGACTTCGATGTTAGTCTAGGCATAAGTTGGTTTTATGCTTGTTATGCAGTTGATTGTGAACCTAAGGTTTCAAGTTTTAGTTTCCTAATGATCCCATCATAGAGATATATGGTAGTCCAGCAGTGCGTAATGGTCGACTCATTTCCTACCTTAGAGCCGGAAAGATGATTTTCAAGGAGTATATCTACCACATAGTTTGCATTAAAGATGCAAGTGTAGAGGTATCATCCCTTCAGTCAGTTCCTATCATCAAAGAGTTTCCAAAGGTCTTTCTTGATGATTCACCCATAATCCCTCCTAGTAGAAAGATAGACTTTGGGATAGGCGTTCTTCTTAAAACCCAATCTATTTCTATTCTTCTATATTGAATGGCCTTGACCGAGTTAAAAGAATAAAAAGAATAGTTGAAAGATCTCCTAGGTAAAAGATTCATAAGGTTGAGTGTCTCACCTTGGGGCACTCTTGTCCTATTCGTGTGAAAGGAAGCTAGTTCCCTTAGGATATGTATCAGCCACCAATACATGAATAAGTACCCTCTTCCTAGAATTGATGATTTGCTTGACCAACTTTTGCGTACCATTTGTTTCTCTAATTTAGACTTCAGATCAAGCTATCACCAGTTGAAAGTAAGAGGAAGTGACATCCCAGAGATGGTCTTTAAAACTTATTATGGCCACTTTGAGTTTCTTGTTTTGTCATTTGATTTGACTAACACACATGAAGTTTTTATCAATCTCATGAACTGGATATTTAAGCCATATCTAGATATATTTGTTTTTATGTTCATCAATGACTCAGAATTGTTATTCGACCGAAGGATACTGAGTTATATGCTAGTTCCCAATGTGTTAATGTCATCTTGCATCCCAAAATTTTCTAGGCCACATCATATCTGTAAAGGCATTCAAGTTAATTTGCAGAAAATTAAGGTAATAAAGAACTGCCCTAGATCCATATCCCTAAATGATATAAGAAATTTCTTGGGTTTCGTTGGCTACTATATAAAGTTTATACGAGGTTTCTCATCCATGTAATCCCTATTAACTAAGCTGACTCATAAGAACACTAAGATCCAATGGCCTAATGCTTGTGAGAAAAGATTTTAGGAATTCAAAATCAGGTTGACTGCTGCTCTAGTGTTTTCTCTACCCAAGTGAATAGATTGTTCATCATTTATTGTAATTCATCCAGAGTTAGGATGGATTGTGTATTGACATAAAAAGACAAGGTTACAACTTATAATTCTAAGAAGAATAAGATTCATGAGAGAATTATCCAATTCATGGCCTTGAATTGGCAATAGTAGTATTTTCTCTCAAGATTTGGTGTCATCCCTATGGAGTGCATATGGATTATTTAGTGACCACAAAAGCCTCCAATATGTTTTCAGGTAGAAAGAGCTAAACCTAAGGCAGAGGATATGGCTTGAGTTACTTAAATATTATGATATGAGCATCCTCTACCACCCAATAAAACTAATATTGTTTTTTATTCTCATAGCAAGTTATCAATGGGGAGCACTACTCATTTTGAGGAGGAGAAGATAGACTTGGTTGAAGTGGTGCATAGGCTTGCACGTGTGTGAGTTCATCTTGTTGACTCTAGTGAGGGATATGTCATTGTATAACATAGGGCTGAATCATCTCTTGTGGTGGAGGTAAATTAAAAGCAAGACTAAGATCTGGTGTTGCTATAATTGAAGGAATATGTGCACAAGCAAAAAATAATACCTTTTGCCGAAAGAGAAGATGGTGTGTTGAGATACCAAAGTAGATTGTGTGTTCTTATTATATATGGAATGCGAGGTAGAATTATGGTAGAGGCCAATAATTGAAGAAATTTCATCCATCCATGTTCTACCAAGATGTACCATGACTTATGAGAAATTTGATGGTGGTGTGGTATGAAGAGGGACATCGTAGACTTCATTTCAAAATGTTAAAATAGCAAACAAGTCAATGTTAAGAACCAAAGGCCATGTGGTGTAGTTCAAAATATAGAGATTCTGGAGCATAAATGTGGGATGATCTGTATAGACTTCATTACAGACTTGCTGCAATCTCGCGGACAACACAACTCAATTTTAGTGATCATGGAGAAGATGGCCAGATCATCCCACTTCTTTTTGTTAAGATGATTGATAAAACATAGGACAATGCCAGATTATACGTTTGTGCAATTGGAAAACTTCTTGGAGTTCCCACGTTGATCATATCGTATAGCAAAGCCCAATTCACTTCTCAGTTCTGGAAGTCTTTCCAGATAGGTCTAGGTCCAAAGAGGACTCTTACCATTGTATCGGTCAGGAACAACATACAATTCTAACTTTAGAGGACATGTTGAGAGACTGTGATCTTGACTTCAAAGTTAATTATGCTAGACTTGGTTCATCAAGCCATGAATAAAGTGAAAACCATCAAAGAAAGATTTACAACTTTGCAAAGACAATAGAAATCCTACATTGACATTAAGAGAAGAGACTTTGAGTTTGACGTAAATGATGCGGAGGACTCACCACAAGCTTGAGTAGTATCGATCTAGCCATGTGGAAAAGGAGGATAATCAACTTGAGCACCAGTCCCTACGTGGTGATATCATGTAGGCAGGAGTATGCATTAGTATGTTTGAATATACTAAGTATGTAGGATGCAAGGCAACAAGAATTAGGCATCATAGTCAAAATGCATAATAATAGTCAACAAGCATAATATAACAGCCTTGCCTGTATGATCAATGCATAAGTAAAACATGCTTAACTAGCCCATGCTCATATAGGATATCATATGTGTAGAAGAGACCAAGCTAGATTTCCAAAGTACAAAACCCCTGGTAGGTTAGTGATGATGCCGCCCCATTACCCAGGTAGAGAAATACAAACCCTTCATTAGGTCGGTGATAATGTCGCCCCATCACCTGTGTGGAGAAGTACAAACCCTTCACTAGGTTGATGAGTACAAGTCCCCTTCTAGGTTAGAGATGATGTCTCCCCATCACTAGGTGTAGAAGTACAAACCCTTCCCTAGGTTTATGCATACAAACCCCCACTAGGTTATCCGAGTTCTTAGTCCCCCCAGATTGGGTATGGTCTAATGCAACACATATATAGAATATATCATATACATAAGCTCATTTAATCATCATATAATCAATTACATCATATCTCATGCTTTGGACCTTCAATTCCTCAAGAACCTATAACCGAACATTTTATCAAACACTTAAAGGTTGTGTAATACTAGTATAAAACCATAAAATATAGAGATGAAATTATGCAAGAAAATCCTTTGTAAAACCATAAATCCACACCTTGCAACACCCTCAAGCAATATACATCAAAACCCCTTCTCAAATCTTACAATAGATCAAAGATTTATAGCTCAAAACATAGCCAAACAGTCATAACTTTACATAGCTTTAACATAGTATGCAGTGAATTTCATAATAATCAAGAGTTTGTAAATCAACTTTAAACCATGCAATTTGAGTAAAAGGAGGCTTGGGTATCATGGGTGAAAGGAACCCATGAATGAAACCCACATACCTTATTTTAGAGATGAACTTGGTGAAGATTGGAGATGGAGACTTGAAGCTTGAAGAAGAACCTTGAAGGAAAACTGTAAAGAATCCACAGCCAACGGAGACGAAGAATTGGAAGGGAAAGAGATGGAGTATTTGGAATCAATGGAAGAGCTCCAAAAGGGGGAGCTATTGCCTTCCTCTGTTCTTTCTTACAAAAGGGGCAAGAAGTCAGAAAAATTGGGGGTTATACATCTGTTGTACCCTATATTTATACTCCCCTTTAATTCCTCCTAATCCAACTAGTTTAAGGCAAATTAATCTAAAAATTTAACTAGTTAATTTACTAGCCTCTTACCCTACATTATTAACTATTAACTACTACTCAACCAATTAAACTTAACTCCAATTATTCACTATCCTCAACACCCCCCTTCAAGCTAGGTGGTGTGAACAAATTTAACACTCCTAGCTTGCGTAAAAGATATGTATGCTGTGACCTACTCAAAGCTTTTGTGAACAAATCTGCTTCCTGATCCTTGGACGCAATGTGAGAAGTCTTGATTGTCCCATTTTGTACCTTTTCTCTTACGAAATGTAAGTCTATCTCAATGTGCTTAGTTCTTTCATGGAACACGGGATTTGCAGCTATTTGAATGGCTGCTTATCAGCTCAACTGGAGTCTTGATCCCCATATTTAGTTTTCTGCTGATCCCCATAAGCCATGTAACCTCTGCAACTGCCGCTGCCATGCTCCTGTATTCTGCCTCTGCTGAGCTTCTTGAAACTGTGCTCTGCTTCTTTGACTTCCAAAATATTAAAGAATTCCCTAACTTTACCACATATCCAGTAATGGATCTTCTTGAGTTAGGACAGCTTGCCTAATCAACATCACAAAATGCAGTCAGCTGGGTTGTTTTTTCTGAGCTTAAAAGCATTCCTAAGCCTGGCTCATTCTTTATGTATTTCACTACTTTGCATGCTGCTTCTATGTGTGATCTCTTAGGCCTCTGCATAAACTGACTTAACATATGGACAACATATTTTATGTCTGGTCTAGTCATAGTCAAGTACAACAGCTTCCCAATCAGTCTTTGATATGGCCTTGAATCCTCCAATTCATCATTTGCTTCCAGGTTGTTTGTATGTTTGTCATATTCCATAGTAGTCAACCTCTGGTTGTATTCGATTGGAGTACTAGCTAGCTTAGATCCTGAGAGTCCCATTTCAGCAATCAATTCTAATGCAAACTTTCTCTGATTCATTAGTATTCCCTCCTTTGACCTTGCTATTTCAATTCCAAGGAAATACTTCATCTCACCCAAGTCTTTGATTCTGAACCTATTTTCCAAGGCTACCTTAGCTTCCTGGATCAGTGCAGGATCATTACTTGTGATTAACATATCATCTACATAGATTAGGATGATCACTATGCTGTCTTCTTTCTTTCTTGTGAACAAGGAGTAATCAAAAAGACTCTGGGTGAAGCCTGTACTGGTCAGCACCTCAACAAGTTTCAGATTCCACTGTCTTGAAGCCTGCTTAAGTCTATATAAGGACTTGTGCAGTCTACACACTCTCTTGTTCCTCCCTTCACTGCCAAATCCTGGTGGTTGAAGCATGTATACCTCTTCCACCAAGTCAACATTGAGGAAGGCATTGTATATGTCCATTTGATGCAAACTCCACTGATTTATAGCTGCCAATGCAAGGACAAGTCTCACAGTTACCATCTTAACCACAGGAGAAAAAGTTTCTTGGAAATCTAGACCTTCTTGTTGATTATATCCCTTGGCCACAAGTCTAGCTTTGTAACTCTCAACTGTACCATCAGCTCTATACTTTATCTTGAATATCCACTTGCAGCAAATAGGAACCTTACCTGAGGGCAAATCAACCAAGGACCAAGTATTATTCTCCTGCAATGCCTTGAGCTCCTGGTTCATGGCTTCAATCCAAAAAGGATCTTCAACTGCCTCATTATATAACTGAGGCTCCCTGAGAGAGTTGATTTTGGATAAATATGCTTGAATATTTGGGAGTGAGATTGGAATGGGACATGTAGGATTGGATAGGGTAAAGACAAGTGGAGGCTGAACTGGACTTGTCACAGATGTAATCATGCAACCATGCCGGGGAATTTCTTGTTCTGGTTGACCTTCTGAGTGGTGCATTAGTGGATGGAGGAATGGATGTTGGTACATGAGGTGTGTTTATTATGGTCACTGAGTCAGAAGAAGAGGATGGAGGAGGTATGATTGTGGGAATGTCTAAAGATGTTGTGAGAACCCTATTTGGGAATATTTGTAGCTTCTTGTCCTTGATCAACTGAAAAGGGAATATGTGCTCCCTGAATATTACATCTCTGCTAACAAAAAATGTGTTAGCGAGCATGTTAAAGAGTTTGTACCCCTTTTGTGTGGATGAGTATCCCAACATAACTGCTGCAATAGATCTAGGAGAAAACTTGTCTCCATTGTGTAAACTAGCTGCAAAACACAGACATCCAATCACTCTCATGTGAAATAAAGAAGGTGCCTTACCATAGACTATCTCAAAAGGAGACTTCCTAGATAAAGCTTGTAGAGGCAACCTGTTGATCACATAGACAGCAGATAGAACACACTCATTCCAGAATTTTAGTGGTAAGAACCCCTGCAAACGGATAGCTCTAGCAACCTCTAAAATATGTCTATGTTTTCTCTCAACCAACCTATTTTGTTAAGGTGTGTGAACACAAGACCTTTGATGAATGATTCCAAGATAATTAAACAAAGCATGACAAGCAGAATTAAGGAACTCAGTTTCATTGTCACTTCTGAAAATTTTCACTTGTGCACCAAACTGATTTTGCATCATTGCAAAGAATTGTTTAAGAATGACAATAACATCACTCTTCATTCTCAACATATACACCCAAGTCATCCTACTACAATCATCTACTAAAGTGAGCAAAAATCTGCGACCATCATGGCTTGGAGTTCTATATGGGCCCCAAACATCTCCATGTATGATAGAGAAGATGTTAGCACTTCTACTAGAATTACTATGAAAAAGGAGTCTGGTTTGCCTGGCTAATGGACAAATAGTACAGTTCTGAATGTCATGACAACTCTTTTCAATCTTCAGCGTTGATATTTGGTGCAAGACCTTGACTGGAGTGTGCCCAACTCTTCTGTACCATAGTTCTGCAGCTTCAGCTTGGACTCCACCATCACTGTTGGTGAAGTTGACACTTATTATTTTGGTAGTTGTACCTTTATTTATTGGCAACTACATCCTATATAGTGCACTAATTTCTCTACCAATCCCTTTCACCATTCCATTGAATAGATCCTGCATAACACAAAAGTCAGGAAAAAATGTGACAGCACAGTTCAAATCCCTAGTTAGTTGTGACACTGATAACAGGTTGTGCTTAAACTCAGGTATGCATAACACATTTGTGATTGTATCCCTACTATCTAGCTTGCACTTCCCAACTCAAGCTATGTATAATGTATTACCATCTGGCAGAAGCACTCTTTTAATATTTTCCTTAGTGATTTGGACTGATTCCATCCAATAATTCTTTATTGTGGACCATGTGATTAGAGGCTCCAGAATCAATTATCCAACTCCTAAACCATGCAATATTTGTTGCCAAAAATACTTGACTTATACCTGGTTTTTCTGAACTGGAAGGGACTTCCTTTTGGAGTATCCTCAGAATTTGATCATACTGTTCCTGAGTGAACATTATTCCACTTCCTTGAACCAAGCTGTAGGTTGTCTGATTCACCTCTGTCTGAGATGCAACTTTACTCTGTGATGAATTATCCCCTGCTACACTGTGCGCTGTATTAGCTGTAAGCTGTGGTGAATATGGGGCTTTCTTCTTGAACTTGTGACCTACTGGATACCCATGAATCCTGTAGCATGTTTCTTTTGTGTGTCCTCTCCACTTACAGTTTTCACAGAACAAGTGCGCATTCCTTCCTTTGTATCTTCCCCAGTCATAGTGTGCTGATGAGTCACTGTGATTCCCCTTGACTGTATTAGGCATAACAATGTTCGTCTGATTCAGTCCAGTTCTGTTACTGAACAAGGCAATACCACTTGAGTCATCAACAGTTTTTCCCAAATTCCTTTGGCTTTCTTCAGGTACCAGCATAGAGTATGCCTTGTTGATATTTAGCACAGGTACCATCATCAGGATTTCATTAGGATTTGGCTCCTTGCCTGTGAGTAAGTCTCATTCAAACCTGTCAAGAACTGAAGCAATCACTGGTACTCATAGTGTTCCACATACCTTATCAAACCTTCACATTCGCAACCAAGGTAGGGGACCAAGGAGTCGTATTCCACCCACATATCTTTCAGCTTAGTAAAGTAATTCGAAATTGAAGAGGTTCCCTGTGTCAATGTGGTAATGTCCTTGTGTAACTGGAAGATTCTTGACCCATTCTCTTTATCAAATCTTTCCTTTAATTCCTTCCAAACTGTACATGCGTCTAAGGCATATGCTACACAGCTCACTAGATCATTACTCACTGAGTTCATAATCCAGGATAGAACAATCGCATTCACCTTTTCCTATAGATCGTGAAGTGAAGCATCGAAACTATCTTTTGCATGTCTACCATCAACAAATCCTATTTTACTTTTCCCTATCAGTGCAATTTTCATGGACCTACTCCATAAAGCATAATTCTCTGGTCCAGTCAATTGAAACAAAATCAAAGAACTACCTGGTGTATCACATGATTGTAAAAACAAAGGATGATTGGAGTCAATTGTTGTTCTAACTCTAAGGTTCCTCTCTCTGTTGTAGTTTCTTGAATCTCCGTCGCCATTGCAGGTTTGGTCTTCTTCAAATCGATTTTGACCTAGGTTTAAAAAAGTGACGGCTTCAAGAACGAGGCGCGAACCAATCCAGCTCCTCAATCGACCTGCACTCTGATACCATGTAAAGAATCCACAGCCTACGGAGACGAAGAAATGAAAGGGAAAGAGATGGAGTATTTGGAATCGATGGAAGAGCTTCAAAAGGGGGAGCTATTGCCTTCCTCTGTTCTTTCTTACAAAGGGGGCAAGAAGTCAGAAAATGGGGGTTATACATCTGTTATACCCTATATTTATACTCCCTTTTAATTCCTCCTAATCCAACTAGTTTAAGGAAAATTAATCTAATAATTTAACTAGTTAATTTACTAACCTCTTACCCTACATTATTAACTATTAGCTACTACTCAACCAATTAAACTTAACTCCAATTATTCACTATCCTCAACAGTATACATGGGAACATGTGTGGACCTATTCACCCACATAGTAAAGTGTTTAGATACTTTATGGTCCTAATAGATGAATCATCAAGATGGTCTCATGTGTGCCTTTTATCATCCTGCAACTTAGCGTTTAAGCGGCTACTGGCACAAATAATAAGATTAAGGGCGCAATTCCTAGATTATCCAATTAAATTTATTCGTCTAGATAATGCTGACGAATTTACATCCCAAGCTTTTGATGATTACTGTATATCAATTGGGATAAAAATTGAACATTCGGTAGTTCATGTTCATACTCAAAATGGCCTTGTAGAGTCATTTATTAAGCGCCTACGATTGATAGCAAGACGATTGCTTATGAAATCAAAATTATCCATTACCGTGTAGGGTCATGCTATCTTGCACGCAGCATCACTTGTACGTCTCAGATCGACCAGTTATAATAAATATTCTCCGTCACAATTAATATTTGGTCATGAACCAAATGTAGCTCATTTATGAATTTTTGATTGTGTCGTATACGTGCTTGTAGCACCACCGCAACGTACTAAGATGGATCCTCAACATAGGTTTGGTATATATGTTGGGTTTGACTCACCCTCTATAATTCCATACCTTGAACTATTGACAGGAGATTTATTTACTGTTAGATTTGCAGATTGTCGGTTTGATAAAACTATTTTCCTGCAATTAGGGGGAGAGAAAAAGGAACCCCAAAAAGAAATTACAGAAATTGCGTGGAAAGTCGCATCACTATCTCATTTTGATCCACGAACACGCATCTGTGAACAGGAGGTCTAGAAGATCATCCAATTGTCAGATGCATTTACTGATTTGAAACGAATAACTAAGTCACATATCCCTGCAGTGAATGTGCCTATCCGGATTGATGTCCCAAAGGGACCATTTGCTAGTATCACAACTTCTGAATCTCAAAAATGCCTGAAGCGTGGTAGACCGTCGCTAGAATCAAATGATAAAAATCCTAGAAAAAGAAGTGTAAAGAATAATAAAGATGATACTATAAAAGAACCTCCTGAAGAAGGTCAAGACTTGAGGAATCCTGATATTCCTGAAGAAATCAGTGAACTCGAGACTCAAGTGAATGAAGAACTTCTAATAAGTTCTACTGATGAGATAAATTTTGATCGATTGAAAGTTACAGTGAATAATGATTTCGCATAATAATTTTGCACTTAATCTCATACAAGAGAGTGAGGATATTGAGCCTAAATCCGTCGAAGAATGTCGACGTAGAGATGATTGGCCTAAATGGAAAGAAGCAATTCAATCTGAGTTGAATTCACTCTCTAAACGTGATATGTTTCGACCTGTAGTCCAAACCCCCAATGGTGTAAAACTAGTCGGGTATAAATGGGTTTTTGTGCGAACGCGAAATGAGAGAAATGAAATTGTAAGATATAAAGCACGCCTTGTTGCACAAGGATTCTCTCAAAGACCCGATGTCAATTATGATGAAACATATTCACTTGTTATGGATGGAATAATTTTTTGATATCTCATCAGTTTAGCTGTACATGAAAATCTTGAGTACATCTAATGGATATAGTTACAGCTTACCTCTATGGTTCACTTGACAACGAAATTTACATGAAAATCTCAAAAGGATTTAAATTGTCTGAAGCATGTAATAAGTCTCAAGAAATATTCTCAATCAAATTGCAAAGATCATTATATGGTCTGAAACAATCAGGGAGTATGTGGTACAATCGCCTTAGCGAGTACTTGATAAATGAAGGATACATAAACGATGTCATTTGTCCATGTGTTTTCATTAAGAGATCAGGATTAGAGTTTGTAATACTCGCTGTTTATGTTGATGATATAAATCTCATTGGAACTTCTGAAGAGGTCCAAAAGGCAATTGAATATTTAAAGAAAGAATTTGATATGAAAGATCTCGGAAAGACAAAACTTTGTCTGGCTCTGCAAATTGAACACTTAGTAGACGAAATTTTTTGTTCACCAATCTGCCTATACTGAGAAAATCTTAAAACGATTCTATATGGGCAAAGCACATCCATTAAGTACTCCAATGGTTGTTAGATTGCTTGAAGTGAATAAAGATCCTTTCCGTCCTCTAGAAGAGGGTGAAGAACTCCTCAGTCCTGAAGTACCATATCTGAGTGCTATTGGAGCACTTATGTATCTTACTAACTCAAATAGACTAGATATAACATTTTCTGTTAATTTGGTAGCAAGGTATAGTTCTTCCCTAACGCAAAGGTATTGGAACTGTATCAAACATATTTTGCGATACCTGAAAAAAGGTACAATTGATATGGGCTTGTTTTATACTAACAAAGACTGTGCAGACCTTGTTGGTTATGTAGATGTAGGTTATCTATCATATCCACACAAAGCTCGATCTCAAAAAGGCTATCTATTTACGTACGGAGGAACTGCTATATCATGGCGATCTACAAAGCAGTCCGTCGTTGCTACTTCTTCAAATCACTCTGAAATAATAGCAATTTATGAAGCAAGTAGAGAATGTTTGTGGTTGAGATCGATAATACATTCCATCCAAGAAAAGTGTGGACTAAAAAATGATATCAAAGTACCCACGGTCGTATTTGAAGACAATGTCGCGTGTATAGCTCAATTAAAAGATGGCTTCATAAAAGGAGACAGAATGAAACACATTTCACCAAAATTATTTTTCACACGTGATCTTCAGAAGAAAGGTGAAATTGATGTACAACAGATTCGTTTAAGTGATAATCTTGCAGATTTATTCACTAAGGCATTACCAACGTCAACATTTGAAGTTAAGATATAAAATTGGAATGCGCCTTTTCTCCAAAGTATCAAATGAAGCTTTCATTAGGGGGAGAAAATGCATGTTGTACTCTTTTTCCCTTAGCCAAGGTTTTTTTCCCACTGAGTTTTTCCTGGCAAGGTTTTTAATGAGGCAGCCAATGCATATTAACATCATTTAAAACGTTCATTTTACATAGACAATTCACGGGAGTGTTATGACAAGAATTGTCTAGAAAGGAAAGAAAAAGAGATCAATAATGGCATGTGAAGTGAGACCCACATCATCATGATGCTCCCCATCTTTAGCTATAAAATCCCCCTCCCCAATGCAAGAATTGTTTATACACTGATACGAAAATAACATAATACATATTTTCTCCTCTCTTTTCTTCTCCATTTAATATTCTGCTTTTATTACTCCGTTCTAAAATTTATTCTAGTCAATTCTAAATTTATTTTATAACAATGTTTTAGTTTTCAGGTTATTCATCAATTTATTTTTAATGGATGAGTATTGTAATTATTTAAAGGTGAATTAAAAGTGTGAAGAATAAATTAAACTATTCAGTATAAAGAAGCTAAAGACTATATAATAATTATGTAAACATTCCATCATGTTCAGTATATTAATGTACTCCAACAGGGTACACACTCTCTTTTCCAAATCGCTACAATTATAACACACATATTGACACTTGCCTAGCATGTTAATATTCATTTATTGAATTTATTAGTCAAAGATTTAATATTTTATGAGATTAAAATCCAAATTATTACGAAGTCAACAATTTGATGAGATTATAAAAACAAATTATTCTTGCATGTATTGTCACTATACTTTTTATTCTAATTTTGATGGATTTTATTGATCATTTTTGTAAAATTAATTTGTTAAAATAATTAATTATTAATTAATTTAAATAAGTTTGACTTGTATGTTCTTGGCCGAAATTGCCGATTGGAGTAATTTCTATCATACACATATTTATATATTCTTAATGTATAGCATCAACCTTTAAAAATATAGCAACTTGGATAGTTAAAACCTTGGTTTTACATTAAAAATATGGTCTAATGCCCCAAACACATTTTGGGCCATCACATTAAAAAAATGGTTTAGTGTCCCATGAATATTTTGGGACATCAAAGCTCTAATACATCGTGATAGCCTCTCAAACGTATTGATAAATTTTATTTAAAATTTAAATATGATTTGATTTAATTGATCAAATGTATGATAAAATATTTCTATCAAACACTAGTATTTATAGTTAAAATTTTCTATTAAAATTTTGAAAAAGAATCTATGCTATGTTATCAAATATCTGTTGTTGTAACGATTCCTCTAGTTGTTGTGGGCAAGTCAATAATGAAAAGAATGGGTCTAGAAATTTTTTTTTTGTGATAGTAAGTTAAAATTTTAAACTAGGCCTGTCTCATATGGAATTTGACTAAGTGAGGTCTAGGACAATTTGAAAAAGGAGTGGAGTTAATGTCTAAGCTTTGGATGAATTTTCTATATGTAGGACATTTCGAAAGTGAATTCGGATGAATAGAACTTTTGATATCGAACTTGGCATGAAAGTTTTATTTTAGAACATCAAGATCTGAGGGTGTGTTGTGAAATAGGAGCTTGGGAGAGAATTTTTGAATTTTTGTCTCTATGCAAACCGCCATAGAGAATGAATCCTTGTTGAGTCAAATGGAGTTTTGATGATGGACATAGGACCGTGAAACATGTTGGTCGATCAGGTCATTCATTGCACTGTCTTAGAGAGGAAAAGACAAGATGCCACGAGATGTGGAATGGATGGAACACTTGGAGATAAGGTCGCAACATTAAAGTAGGAGGTTAGTTCAGAAAATACAGGCTATCAAAGAAGTTGGTATGAAGAAGGAGTTCCAAGCGAAGAAGAACTCTACTGAAGCTTGGGGAAGGAACTAAGGAGTTTGAACGAGAGTTGATCTCCTCAGTAACTGGATTAAAAAGAGAAAAACATTCATAGTTCATAATCCAAACGAAAAAGCAAAAAAGAGAGTCAGTCAAGTTTAGAGTCTTGGTGATCTGTTTCATTGATTGAGTTTTAGTATAGGAGGTTGATTATTTCGTTCTTGTTGAGTCGTGTTATTTTACTTGACTCAGTAATCTATAAATTGATATTAGGTATAGTCTTCAAGTTTAGGGCAACTCGAAAACTTGGGGAACATAAGCCTTGGGAGGTTTATGTGTAGTTAGGATTCGTTTTGAATTTTGATGTGTATTAGATTATTAGGATCTTGTAATCCTTTTGTTGAGACTCATTTTGATTTAGTGAAGTTGAAAAAAATTCTTGTAGGGGTACAGGTCGTGATTTTTCAACTTTTGTGAGCTGGGTATTTCCACGTAAAAATACTGTGTTCTCTTCAGTATTTACTTTCTGGAAACATATCTACAAACTTGGTTCCTCAATTAGGCAAATACATAGGTTGTGCAAATCTAACAATTGGTGTCAGAGCAGGTGAGAAAACATATCTGCAAACTTGGTTCCTCGATTAGGCAAATACATAGGTTGTGCAAATCTAACAATTGGTGTCAGAGCATGTGTTTTCATTAAAGGCTAATACCTAAGAATTGATCATGATGAACACTGCACCATCCCTTGGACATGGAGAAGGACAATAATCTATCAGGACACCATTCTTTAATAGAACTCACTTCGGCTGGTGGAAGGCTAGAATGGAAGGTTTCATCCAAGGAGAGGAATATGAACTTTGGGATAGGATCTGTTGGACGTACCATTCCCATGAAAACTGTGGAAGGACAACAAGCTTCTAAAGAAAGAAGGGAGTTTGCTGTTGATAACTTTGTGGCATTGAGGAAAAATGCTAAGGCCAAAAAATTTTTGGTCTGTGGGCTGGGACCTGATGAGTACAACAGGATATCAAATTGTACTACTGCAAAATCGATTTGGGATGCTCTGACGATTGCACATGAAGGAACTACTCAGGTTACGAAGTTCAGGGTTGCAATGCTGTTTACTGAGTATAAAACCTTTAATTCAGATGATGGAAATGAATCTCTGCAGGACATGATGGCAAGACTCACACTTCTTATTAATGAACTGGCATCTTTGGGAAAAGTACTCACTACTGAGGAACAAGTTGACAAAATTCTGAAAATTTTACCCAAAGACAAGTGGGATGTGAAGGTTACTTCCATCAGAGAAGCTAAGGATATTGAAACTATGACTCTGAATGAATTGGTTGGAAACCTCAGGACATATGAAATGAACATGAAAGATCAAAAGAAGGAAGTAGCAGCAACTGAGAAATCACTAGCTTTAAAGGTTGTCTCTGATGATGAAGGATCAGATAGCTTTTCTAGCTAAGAATTTCAAAAAGCTTCTCCAGAAAAAGGAAAGGAAGATACAAGAAAGAAATAGGTAGTCAGAAGTGCCGGAAGACTCAGGAAGTAGGAAATGGCCTGATGACAAGAATTAACTAGGGTGTTACAAATGTGGAAAAATGAATCATCATATCAAATAGTGTCCACAATGGGAAATTGAGTGGAAAAATGAAAGAGCTGAGAAAGAAATGAAAGAAAAAATTGCTAAGCAAAAGGAGAAAGAGGAATATGCTATGATGGCTGGTTGAGGATCCGGAATTGAGGAATCAGATACTGAAGATGTAGATGAAACTAAATTCATGGCTGCCGAGGATTCAAATCTTGAGGATGATGATAAGTCTGAGGTAAATATTCTTGAACTAAAAGAGAAGTTACATCTTTTTTCAAAAAGAAAGCTAATCTTGCTAATGAATGGGTTGATTGATGATTTTCAAGAGATAACTAATGAAAAGCACCAGCTGATCAAGGATCTTTCAGATCAAAAGTTTGAAAGTATTGAGGTCAAAAATTTTCTGAAAGAAGCTAATGAAGAGAATCACAAGTTGAAGAAACAGATTAAAAATCTTGATACACTTGTGCTAAACTTAAAATATGAGATTCTTAAGTTAACTGTGGCTGAAAAAGGAAAGAATAAAAATGAATGAGGAACAACAAAAGGTTGAAACTGAGTTAAAACAATGTAAAATTGAGTTCTTTGGTGAGAAAGAGAAAGTTAAAAAATTGACTCAGGAAATTTCCACCCTAAAATTGGATCTGGAAAGGGAAAATAGATGGACTCAGTCTTCAAGAATAGTGAACCATCTATGAAGCAAGAGTCATAATGAAAAAGCTGGTATAGAATTCTATCGGGAGAGTGTCACCACTACTGACCTGTGTTACCTCTGAGGAAAAATTGGTCATCCAACTACTGAATATCCAATTGCAAATAATGTCAGGAATAGGAACACTAGTTATCTGTACAAAAAGTCTAAAAATGATAATAGAAATAGGTCAAGGAACATGTTATTTAGTTGGGAAAAAAAGGATCTCATTCACCCTTTTTATAACAGAAAAGGACCCAAGCTAGTTTGGGTTCCTAAAACTAACCCTTGATTTGTTTTACAAGCTGTAGTGAAAGGAAGCAAGAATTGGCACATGGATAGTGCTTGCCCAAGGCATATTATTGGAGATAAACACAAATTCCTTTCACCTACACCTATGAAAGGGGGAAATATTTCCTTTGGAGATCAAAAAAGGGTACTGTTTGTTGGAGTTGGAAAGATTAGAATAAATGAATCAATGACCTTTGAAAAGGTTTATCATGTGGATGGATTGAAGCAAATCTTGTTGAGTATTTCTTAGTTGTCTGATAAAGGTAACAATGTAGCCTTCACTTCTGCAGGTTGTTGGGTCTTGTAGGATCAAAAAGCTTGACACAAAGGAGATAGTTTTTGCCAAAAGGCATAAAAATGTGTACAAGACTGACATCATTGGAATGACAGGTACACATTTGAAGTGCTTGAGTGCTATTGCTAATGATCTTTTACTTTAGCACAAAAGATTTGGATATTCAAGTCTAAAGCAATTAAATACTCTGGCGTCAAAGGACATAGCTATAGGGTTGCTTAAAACTAAGTTCTAAGACAAAAAAGTATGCAGTACATGTGTAAGGGGGAAGCAAGTAAGATCATCTTTCAAGTCAAAGAACCATGTAAGTACAACCAGGTGCCTAGAACTTGTTTATATCGATTTGTGTGGACCCATGAGGTAAAAAGAGAGGAGGTAAAAGGTATATGTTTGTTATTGTTGATGATTACTCAAGATTTACCTGGACTCTCTTTTTAGCTTCTAAAGAAGTGTCTTTTGATGTCTTTTCTATTTTTATCAAGAAAATTGGAAAAGAAATTAGAGACTTCCTTAATTTCCATAAAATCTGACTATGGAACAAAATTCAAAAATGCAAAATTTCTAGAATTCTACTCAACAAATGGTATAGATTACAACTTTTCTGCTCTAAAGACACCTCAACAAAATGGAGTAGTAGAAGAGACAAATAGGACTTTAGAAGATATGATTAGAACAATGATGATTGCTAGCAACCTGGTAAAAAATCATTGAGCTGAAGCCATAAATATTGTTGCTTACATTCTCAATAGATGCATGTTAAGGCCTATCTTAAACATAACTCCCTACGAATTACTGAAAGGAAGAAAACCAAATATCTCCCGCTTTGTGACATTTGGCTGCAAATATTATGTTTATAATAATGGTAAGGATAATTTGAAAAAAATTGATGCCAAAAGTGATGAGAACTTTTGTTAGGATATTCTTCACATAGTAAAGCTTAGAGAGTGCTGAATAAAAGAACAAATTCTGTTAAAGAAAGCATTCATGTGTTTTTTTTGATAAAACTAGTGGTATTTTTGAGATTAAACTGCATGGTGACTATGAATTGGAGCACAGAATAGAGGAACAATTAGGGGTACCTGGTTCATCATCTGGATCAATGGTACTTGGTTCATTAATAGTACAACTGGAGAGCTCACAGTCAGGGGGAACTACAGAGTATGAAACTCAATTTACTGATTTAGGACCTACCCAATCATAAATGTGGGTGTTGAACAACCTCGAGAATTCATGGTGAAAAGTTACAAATATCAGGACTCTCACCCCTTGGGAAATGTGTTAACTGACCTGACTTCTGGAATCACAACCAAATTAGAGGTGAAGAATCTGTGTGCATTCCAAGCCTTTCTATCAATGATGGAACCGAAAAAAGGTAGGGGAAGCATTGCAGGATCAAGATTGGAAACTTGCAATGCAGGAAGAGCTAAATTAGTTTGAAAGATGCAAAGTATGACATCTTGTGCCCAGGCCAGAGGGAAGAACTATCATTGGAACATAATAGGTGTTCAGGAACAAGCTTGATGAGCATAGAACAGTTACCAGAAACAAAGCAAGACTAGTGGTCCAAGAATACAATCAAGAAGAAGGAATAGACAGTGATGAGACCTTTGCTCCAGTTTCTAGACTTGAAGCTATAAGGTTACTCATAGCCTTTGAAGCCTAGAAGGAGTTTACTCTTTATCAAATGGACGTCAGGAGTGTCTTCTTAAATGGCTACTTGAAGGAGGAGGTATATGTGAAACAACCACCTGGATTTGAAAGCTCTAAATTTTCAAATCATGTATACAAGTTGGACAAGGCCTTGTATGGCTTGAAACAAGCTCCTTGAGCTTGGTATGAAAGATTGTCAAAATTTCTTTTATATCATGGACATACTAGAGGTAAAATTAACAATATATTGTTTCTGAAAACAAAAGGAAAGGATTTGTTGATTGTGCAGGTATATATGGATGATATCATTTTTGGATCAACAAATGTGCTTATGAATCAGGAATTTTCCAAGCTAATGAATAGAGAATTTGAAATGAGCATGATGGGGGAACTTAATTTCTTCTTGGGGCTACGAATTAAGCACACTCCTACTGGAACTCTCATTCATCAACAAAAGTATGTGAAGGAGCTTCTCAAATGGTTCAAAATGGAGGATACCAAGGATATTGATACTCCTATTGCTACTGCTACAAAGCTTGATTTGGATGAGAAAGGGTTATCAGTAGAACAAAAGCTATATAGGGGAATGTCTGGGTCTCTCTTGTACCTCCCTGCAAGCAGATCTGACATTGTCTTTAGTGTGGGACTCTGTGCTAGATTTCAATCTAATCCCAAGGAGTCACATCTTAAAGCTGTCAAGAGAATCTTTACGTATCTCAAAGGAACTTCAGAATTGGGACTTTGGTACCCTAAAGGTAGTAGTTTCAACCTTGTAGGGTATACTGATGCTAACTATGCTGGTTATCTAGTGGAAAGAAAAGTACTCAGGATGACTCACTTCCTTGGAACATATCGATTTCCTGGTCCACTAAGAAACAAAAGGCAGTAGCCTTGTCAACTATTGAGGCTGAATATGTAGTGGTTAGATCATGTTGTGCTATGTTACTTTGGATTAAACAACAACTGTTGGATTTTGGTATGGATGTTGGTTGTGTTCCTATTTTGTGTGATAACACAAGTGCCATTAATGTTGCAAAGAATCCTACACAACATAAAAGAACCAAGCATATTGACATAAGACACCACTTCCTTCATGACAATGTGGAAAAGGGTCTTGTTTCAATAATGTTGTCCTACTGAGAATCAAATTGCTGACATCTTTACTAAAGCACTAAGTAGAGAATATTTTGAAAAAATCACATTAGACTTGGGGATGATTAAGATTGCATAAACTCCCCTCAATGATTAGCTAGAAAATCTGATCTTTACACTAACATCTAAAATGAGTTCTTATTTCAAATTTTCACATGTAGTACTTCCCAAAATTTAGATATATGGACTAAGTCTACATTAATGTTTATTATGGTGTGCAGGTTACTCGCTCAGGTGCAGAGGCTGAGGGAAAGCTGAAAATAAATCAGGTAATAATTGTTTTGTGTCTAATATAGTGATTGGTAAATGAATTAGGTACTCTAATATGTTCTCTCTTGTCCCAAGCCATCATCATTATTTTGCTGCCAAAAACCCAAATGTCTCCTCCCACTGACGGATGACGGCTGTAATCACATCACTGACTTCACTTTTTCCCATTCAAGTCTAGCCCCTTTTCTCCTAAAACTCTTCATTATTTATCTCTTGTACTTCCCAATTTATTTATAAAATGAAATATATCACCTCTTGCAATCAAGAAAACTTTCATCCTTCAATGACGTCTCCCCAAAATTCCCAAAGCACCCACTCACAAGAACCAGAACACCATGATTCTCTTGCAATCATGGTTCATGAAACAACAAATCTTCCACCTTATTTGCCATTCCATCTCTTCGATTTTGCAAAATGGGGGTCACTCCAAAGTTGATTCTCTCAAATTTCCTCGAACCCATTACCTCCCTAGGCTTCTTCTTCTGAAGGATTAGATATCGTTCCTATTCAATCCATTCCTGTTCAATCTAGCCATTATCTGAAATTCTGACTGCTGATGCTCCAACGCCCATGCTCCACCCTCCAAGCCAGTATGCCATCATTTGAGGAAAATCACTGGAGACCCCATTGAAGTCTTTAATGATTTTCCCTCCCTTGAAAGAGGACCCACATTTGAATCTTCAGGGGCACCCCAAACGTGCAGTCGCAAACGTCAAGATGAAGCTGATCTTCAACAAGCTCTACATCAGAGCAAAAACGCAAGAGTGCTCTTGGTTCTTCCTCCTCACAAGGTGACCTGTTACTGCACCAAGTTTGGAAAAATGTGCATAAGCATATGATTCCCAAACCTCCTCACTCTCTTCCTGCTCTCTCTCCCAAGAAAACCCCTACAACTGCAAAGACCCCTTCTAATTCTAGGGCTTTCTTCAATAAGGAGAAACATGTTCCTCCACTTAGTCCCTCAGATGATTCTGAGATAGAGAGTGATAGTGAGCAACCCCCTGTTTGAAAAAACTGACCCACACTTTCTCTCCCTCATTCACTATCAAAAACACTTTCTCATCTAGGGCCATCTCATTACAGGTCATGGGAAGGGAGTCTGATATGGACATTCTTGTTTCTAAGATAGCACTTCAGGGTTGGTTTGACTTGTTTCTCCTAAGTAACACTCAAAGGAAATTCACTAAGCCAGAGATGTACTAGTTTCATGGAAGGGGGATGGTGCGTGACTCTGTTTTCATCACACGGTTAGGGGAAAATCTATTAATCTTTGTGTCTCTGCTATCAAGTGAATCTGGGGGATTCCTATTGAAGGATGGAATCATTATATTCGCCATGAATAACCACCTCTTGACAATATGTCTTCTGCTCTTGCAATCACCAGAAAATTCTCAGGTCATCCTACCTTGGCTCAACTTAGGCGCGTCTTGCACAAGGAAATATCTTCTCTTCACCGGCTTTACTTTGATATGGTGCACAAAGTCCTTATCCCTAGGAAGGAAAGAAGATCTGAGGCTAGTTTCTTCAATTTGACTCTGATGGAACTGATTGACACTGATGTTTATATCAATCTGCCTAGCCTCATCCTTCAGCATATGCGGTGTGTCCTTATTCAGGATAAAAATGGGCATACCCTTCCTTATGGCTTTTGGCTGTCTCAAATCTTTGAGGCATATTCTATTCCTGTCTAAGTTTGGACCATGTAGACGACTAAAGATGTACTTGGACAAGTGACCATGCTTATTTACCTATTTCTATACAACATGCTGGCATCCCTCTTCATAGACTTTAACTTGCTCTGGATGCCAAGATAGCATAATTAACCACTGCCCATCAAGTTGCCTAGGAGAGAAGTGCTCTGCTTGCCAGGATCTCTGACCTTGAGGATAGGCTAAACAAGGAACGTGCTGCACATGCTGAGATTGTCCATAAGCTATCCTTGTTGATTCCCTCCACTGCCCCCTCCATATGACCTGTTTCTTTGATATGTTTCTGTTCTTTTGAGACCTGCTCTTATTATCTATCACCATGTTTAGATGCTCAATGTTTTTTTCCAGTTTGGTTTCTTTTTTCGCAAGCGTTCTTGTATGTTGCTCTTACATGTAATTTTGTTATCTCTAATGCATACAAGTTGTTCTTGGTTCACTCTGTCTCTTGGTGATTACTATGTGGATTTTGCTTATGTGCACTTAGGTTTAGTATGATTATTCCTGCTGCCGAAATTTTTATAAAATTTGGAACCAAAAAGTTAGGATTTAAGACCCGATTTGGTTGTTAATCGTTGGCGT
>JAPFFP010054332.1:0-29298 GCA_026153255.1 Solanum medicagineum | reverse complement strand
ATCGTATGTAGAGGTCTGTGGACATGTGTGGGTTGTATATGTCAGAGTCATGTATGCCTAGAGTCTGCAGTTTAGATTGAATTCGATCAGGCGGCGGGACCGCAGTGGTGACCTTGTCGGCCCGCTTTATTTTGTGTAGATTATGCTTATATATATAATTGTGCATTATTGCTTCTGGCTGGCTGAGTTTCCGTGCAAGTGGGTTAGTCACTAAAACAGAGGAAACTCTGCCGGATTTTCTGTAGAATTGTTAATGTCATCTTGTGTGTTTGTAAATTATTAGTAGTAATCTATGTTTTCGTATCTGTAATAGTGCCAAACCGGCACTAGTCACAGCCCCGGGGTCGGGTCGTGACAGATTATCCCTACCTTACAATATAATCTTTTAGTTAGGGGTACCTGTTAGCCCATCAAACCATCACATTCAATTATCAAGAAAGAACTACTCATTTTCCCAAGAACACAACAAACATGAGAGCCCAACAATTCACTTGCAATGTCATAGGTGCTTTACATGATTTAAACACACATATATACATTCCTTTTATCACCATAAGCCACTTGACCATAAGCCATGCAATAGACCTTCAATAACTCAAGAACCCTAAATCGAACATTTTATCAAACACTTAGTGGGTGTGCAATGCTAGTGTAAAACCATGTAATTCAAGAGTGAAACCATGCAAGTAAATTAAATGTAAAACTACCCACCAACACTTGGCAATACCCTCAAGTAATATATATCAAAACCCTTCATTAACTTTCAAGATAGCTTAAGGATTTATAGCTCAAAACATGCTTAAACAATCACACTTTTACAACACCCAAACATAGTTCATAGTTAAATTCATAATAGAAGATCCACAAGTAAAATCAACTTAGAAACAAGTAATTTAGGTAAAAGGGAAGCTTGGGAACCATGGGTGAAAGGATCCAATGGTTGAAACCCACACACCTTAGCTTTGGAGGTTTTCTTGAAGAAGATTGGAAATGGAGACTTGAAGCTTGAGTGGAATCTTTAAGATCCGGAAGGAGATTTGACACTTGAATTTTGAGTAAAATATTTGTCTAAGTGTTTTAGAGGGTTTTGGGAAATCTCTTGAATTATATGAGGTTGAAAAATGACTAGGTATAGGTATTTTTACGTATGGGGAGGCTTAGGCCCAAGACTCAAGAGTCTTAGACCGAGACAACTAAACTGTGCAAAAATTACATAGGGGCGCGCCCATGGCGCATCTCGCCAGGGGCACAAACCCTCTCTGGCAAATGCGTTTTCAAGAAATTGAAATTGTGATTTGTTTTCTCTAAAATCAGGATTAGACCCATTTTCCACTCAATTTTTCCCCCGCACAAGAATATGAAGTTGTATTTTCGATATCGTGCACGAATTTTGAGATATATGAAAATTATAAATCTGGGCACTTTCGAGGTACATTTTCAGGCACTTTGTCTGTTCATTTTTTCTAGTGTTTGAAATACTAATCGGAGAACTTTAATGTCAAGGTTACTCTTTTCCTTATAGCTTTTGCAAATTCATTTTTGCATTTATCTTTTGTGCTTTAGCAACCGTTGATGGGCAATAACAATTAACGAATTTGAGTTATTTCTGATTTCCTTCTTGGTTGATGGTATTATTGATTCACATCCATGGCTCTGGTCTACATAGTTTGCTACAAAATTTTTGATTTTATTCTATTTTAAGTTGTGATGTTGAAAGTTCGCTGAACATTGACTTCGTGTCTCCGTGATTTAGCTACCTATGGTTCCTGTTTTAGCCTTTCACATTATTCTTTTAGATATTTTCCTCATCATTTCTCTTAATTTAACTGTCTGAAATTAAAATTAAAAATGGATAAAAGCAAAAGATGAAGAAATCAGAGAAGTCAAAAAACTAATGTTATTGCTAGTCAACCTTATGATAATATGGCTTTGGTTTCTATGGATAAATTTGCTCAAAATTAAAAATCACCGATGGGATGCACTTCTTTTAATGGATTTTCTGAGTCAGATAAAACATGCCTTATTATCTCTTTAAATATTTGGATGATTGCTTTAGGTTCCAAAAATCACATGTAGGTAATTCTAATATCTTTTCTAGCTTTCTGCCACATAATACACCATCTCCCATTGTTGCATTTGATTGTTCAACTTGAAATATTATTGGATCTCGAACTGTTCAAGCAACCTCCTCCGTTACCTTGTCATCAGTGTTAAGTATACAAAACTTGGCCTTGAATTTAATTTCTAATAAAAAAGTTATTAGAGATATAGTTGTTATATCTCGTTCTTACCGAATTATTTTTTTGTTTCGTTCTCTTATGGTCAATTAGGTTATTGATAAAGGAAATATGTATGATGATTTCTACATCCTTGATGAATCGGTGTCTCGGTCTGTTCCCTCCTCTAATGTCACATCTCTATTTGAAGCACATGTGAATATGACATCCTTCTCTGCCTCTGTTGAAGAAGCTTTGTCCTTTGTTTCAGAATATTCCTTAATTGGAATGTGAGTTATGTTGAGTTGCAAAATATCATTGCAGCTTAATGGCTGGCTCTAAGGGTTAATAGGAAACTAAGTCAGCTTTTGAGTTAGTTTAGTTTGATGTTTGGGGACCATGTACTGCCATTTCCAAAACTGGAAATAAGTATTTTGTCACTTCCGTGGATGATTTCTCTTGGATGACTTTGATCTATTTTACGAAGAGCCTCTCAGAAGTGTTTACCCACTTTCTATGACTTCTAATGTTTAAGTTAAAACATAATCCAATGCTTCAGTATGTATTCCACGGAGTGACAATCCTAAGAATACATGTCAGAATTATTCTAGTCATACGTCAGACAAAATGGTATTCTTCTCTAGTCTTCTTATGTCGATCACCATCTTAAAACAGAGTTGTTGAGAGTAAGAATAGAACCTACTTGAGATAGCTCCAAGCATTTTTGTTTCAAATGAAGGTCCCCAAGCAATTTACACTGATATGATCTCTATGGCTTGTTTTCTGAGGAATTGAATGCTATTTACTGTGGTTGTTAGTAATGTGCCTTACAGTGTTCTCTTTTCAAACAAGTGACTATCTTTTGTGGAACTTAACGTGTTTGGTGGCATATGTTATATACGAGATATTTGACCATCTATTTCCATATTAGATCCCAAGGCATTAAATTATGTTTCTATAGGTTACTCCCACCTTCAGAATGGATATTTGTGTTATTCTAAAGAACTTTGCAGATATCTTATGTCAACTGATGTGGGTTTTTTTAGCGAGTATACCATTTTCTATGAACCTCTCATTTTTACAAGGCAGGGGGAGGAAGATGAATGGTTAATCTATCAGGTTACTCGTTCTATGACAAAATTGAAATGCCACAAAATGTGCTTCAGAATGCCCCATAATCATAATTTCCATATATCTCAAAGTTAGATTGTTAATGTTCAATCCCAATCACCCTAACCCTACTCCCAAATAATTATTTTTGAAAAAAAATATTTTTTAAATTTTTTTAATAAATGTTCGGTTCTTTGGTGTACCGAAGTTTTGAGTGCCCTACACCGAATCGAAGAACTGAAGTTTTGAAAAACAAACACCGACACCAAACCAAAAATTTAATTTTTTTGGTTTGGTTCGATTTTTGAGTTTTTGATATTTATGCCCACCTCAATAGAAAAAGTTAACATTTTTTTGCCCCTCCCCACCCTCACACCTAGGAAAAATTGAATTATTTTGATTTGGTTTGATTTTTTAATTTCTTAGTATTTATGCCCGCTCCAGTCAAAAAATAAAAAAAGTTAATTTTTTTACCCCCCTCCACCGCACGCCAACACCGAATAGAAAAATCAAATTAGTTTGGTTTGCTTCGATTTTTTGATTTTTCGATTTTTTGATATTTATGCCCAGCCTAATAAAAAAAATTTAAAAAGTTAATTTTTTTGCCGCCACCCCAAAACCGAATTAAAAAATCAAATTAGTTTGGTTTGGTTCGAGTTTTTGATTTTTCGATATTTATGTCCTCCCCAATATAAAATAAAAAAAGTTAGTTTTTCGTCCCCTGCCCCACCTAGACACCGAACCGAAAAAATTGAATTAGTTTGATTTGATACGATTTTTCGGTATTTATGCCAGCCCTAATAAAATATAAGGAAAAAAAGTTAATTTATTTTGCCCCCCTTCTACCCCACTCGATACTGAACCTAAAAATCAAATTAGTTTTGTTTGGTTCACTTTTTTGATTTTTCGGTATTTATGCCCGCTCAATAAAAAATTTAAAAAGTTAATTCCCCACCCCACCCCGACACCGAATCGAAAAATTAAATTAGTTTGATTTTGTTCGATTTTTGGATATTTATGCCCGCTCCAACAAAAAATAAATAAAGTTAATTGTTTTTCCCCCACCCCCACACTGAACAGAAAAACTGAATTAGTTTCTTTGGGTTTGATTTTTTTATTTTCTGGTATATATGCCCGCCCCAATAAAAATTAAAAGTAAGTTTATTTTTTTAACCCCACCCCGAAATCGAACTGAAAAATCGAATTTGTTTAGTTTGGTTTGATTTTTTTATTTTTCGGTATTTATGTCCTCCCCAATTAAAAAAATTATTCCCCCCCCCCCTCCAACTTGACACCATAATGAAAAATTAAATCATGCACACAAAAAATTTTTCTAGAGCAATTAAGAATTTTTTATTATGAATTGGGGGATCTATGAGTCTATCTGGGTATCTATATTTTATCCATTTTGACCATATTTATATGAACTCTTAAAATAGATCAACCCATATTTACCCATTTAGAAAATATGAGTGATCCATTAAAATGAATATGGGTAAAATGGGTTCCTTTTACCTTATATGGATTGAAATTGTCACCCCTACCTTGCTATACTGGTGGATCCAACTAGTTCATGTTATCATGTTTGGTTTACCTTGGCGAGTAGACCACACCTAGCCGGGGGGTGTCATGCCCGTCCACCTGATCGAGGGGGTGTCATGCCTTGGATTCAAAGTGGTAGCTGCTTGGTCTATGTCGGCTAAGATCTCTTCCCACACATGTATTATGTACTATGCAAGTTTAAGGTTTTACAAGCATGTTTTATTACAAGCATTGATCATGCATGCCATGTTGAGATTATATATATCCATTGCTTATGATTAAGCATTTTGAACATATTGGCTTATGTCTTGTGCATTGCATCCTACATACTTAGTATATTCAAATGTACTAACGCATACTCTATGTGTACATGATATTACCATGTAGGGATCAGGGCTCCTTTTAATCATGTTCCACGTGGCTAGTTCGGTACTTCGGAGATAAGCATTGGTGAGTCCTCAAGTCCAAGGACACTATCTATATTACTCTTGCTATTTGAGACATCATTATGTTGGACACTTGTTATTATAAAGGTGAGCCCAGAAAGTGGTTTAGCCCCCGCTCCATTCCAAGTTAGAGATGTTGTTGGATATTATGATGTACTTATGCTCTGAGCTTGACTCTTATATGCTTTTATGATTATCAAAGACTTCCTTTATTCCCGCTTCCCCTTTTATTATATCTCTTGTTGTTGTTTATTTTCTTCTATGACCAAGGATGTGTGATTGATATGCCAATAGGCTTGTTTGGGGTCACTTCGAGTTACCATTCACCGTGTCACGTCTAGGCCCTAGGCTTGTGTCATGACAAAAATATTCAAACAATGTGGCTCTCCCATCTCCTAGTTTTTATATTGAGTAGGAACCAACTATTGTGCCTTCTATAACTTCAGTAAGACCACCAGTTATTCATGTTTACTCGAGGAGGCAAGAGACCTACTAATGCTTGTCCATTACCAGTTACTTTATCATCAATCTAGATCTCCTTATTTCTCTTCACAAAGGTACATGGACTTGTAAATCCATATATTCTTATTGCTAATTTTGTTTCATGTGACTATTTATGCTTGACATGTAGATCCTTGATTGTTTCTCTAGATTCTATTTCCGTACCTAAAAAAGTGAGAAAGGCTATGAATCATTTTGGATAGTATGCCTCAAAGGAAAATAATTCATGGGATTTGACTGATTTACCCAACCAAAACAAACCAGTGGGATGTAAGTGGGTGTTCATGGTTAAAGTTAATCTTGGTGGTTCTATGGTAAGACTTAAGGAGAAGCTTATGGATAAAAGTTATGTACAGAGAAATGGAGTGAATTATTCAGACAATTTTTCTCTAGTTGCTAAATTTATTTCTATTCACTTATTCCTTTTTCTATTTGCTTTAAAGAATTGGTCTTTATATCAATTGGATATCAAGAATACTTTCCTTCGTGGTGATCATCAAGAAGAAGTATATGAAAAGCAACCACCTAGTTTTATTTCTTGGGGGTGTATGGAAAAGTTTTTCATTTGAAGAAATCTTTATATGACTTAAGATAGAGTCCTCAATCTTGATTCGGAAAGTTCTGTGAAACAGTTCAAGAGTTTGGGTTGAAAATGAATAAATGTTATCATTAATGTCACACCTCGGGAGGGTACCCTTAGCATGACTGGTACTTGAAGAACCATTGTTGATTCCCCAAGAGAACCACCTAGCCTCAACATCACATTATTCTCAATAACACAAGAATACTCAGAAAATCCATTAGATAGATAAACAAAACTCTTATAAAGATAGTTTCCAAGAATCACGTTTGGAAAAATAAAACAATTAGGTCTCCTTACTCAGTGTCTATTAAGCCTCTACTCCAATTAAGAAAGTTCCAAGACAAGCCTTGGGCTACCTCAATCAAAGAAAGCAAAAAGACTGAATAATAGATAAAAGGGCTCTTTCGGATAGCAAGAAGGCTCACCAACTCTGGAAGCAAGGGAATTGAACCTCAACAGTGCACCTGTTGAAGTCCTCTATCATCAATATCTGCATCATTAATGATGTAGGACCAAACATCCATCAGTACATGATAGTATGTAAAATGACTTAAGAAATAGTAAAGGCTCAAACTCAATCAGTCAACTCAACTCGGATCTCAACTCATCAACTCATGACTTAACTCAATAAGAAATGCAAGTTTAAGGTTTGAAATCATGTTTTGAAGATAGACTAAATTTTTATGCAGCTTAGTTTAAAACATAATATGCTCAATCAAGTGTTGCTTGGAAGTTTGTATAACGAAATAACTCCCACCACCTTAAATTTAGTGATGCACAATGAAGGTGACGTCATTTCCATACAAGTCCTAAACTTGCCAAGGTAAAGAAAAATCAACTCTCCCTTCTCTCACTCTCGGATCCAAAGAGAATGTCCATTTCTTAAGACATGAGCAGCTAGAGTTAAAACTGCATCACTATCCTACCCCAGCTATGCAGTTTTGAGGTGTTTTCCTCTTACCCAACATAGTGATCACCACTCCTTCTATGACTAAAACATGCTCATGCAAATCAACTCAAACTCATCACAGTGATTTAACTCAAAACAACTCAACTGAAATCCTCAACAACTCAATAATTTAGAATTTATCATCCATGCATGCAAATCAAGACTCTAACTTACATCATACGGGACTCTAACTCATAAGTTCTTTTCATTCATTCGCATACCAATGATGCTCAACACCAATAGACATATAAGGTACTCTCTTCATGCATATGCAAGAACAAGAATATGTACATGCTCCTCATGCTCTGACATGCTCCAGGTACTCAACACATATAATAGACTCATATTCTTAGTTCAGTCAATATACAAACAACATCAAGTAATGAAATCTGGGCTCATGCGGTCAACTGTAGGACTACTATCATCTCAGTTCCATATGAATGGCAATGCAATGCATCAATTTATTTACATACAACCATGAGGAAACAAAATAAATGTGAGAAAATTCAAAAGTAAGAATTACAAGATTTTCAATACTCACTCTTATTCATGACTTGACTCAAGAATACGAAGGGATGTATGGACACACTCAGTCCTACACTTTAGTAAGCCTTACATACCTAGAATTTGGAAGAACAATCAATCATCTGATGATCCTCACCCTTGAACCCAAAATTCTCACTTTTCTCCCTTCTTCGATGCTCTCAAATGTTCCTAAGTATGTATTGAGAGATAATGCACTTAGAGTTCTGATATAGGACCTAAAATAAGTCTATAACATCGTAGGTTATAATGACAAAGGATAGGAAAGTACAAAAACACCCTTCTTCAAAATAGCCGAGTGAAACCATGAGACCTCGTCTACAGGCCGTAGGTCCACTTATGGGCCATAAGTGATTTTCGTTAGTGAGGACATCAAAGAATAGGTTACTGGAAATCAACCTAGAACTTATGAAACCTCTTGCTATGGTTCATAAAATACCTTATAGTCTGTCTAATAACTCATGGTTTCTAGGTTTATAAAACTTGGTTCCCAAGAACTCCAACCTATGAAATTAGACTTACGGGCTGCAGATGATTTGACGGGCTGTCCGCTAACTCGTCATTTGATATCTAGAAAAGTTGATTCTTTCAGTCATCAGTCTATGAAGCATGATCTATGGGCCGTGGAATAATGTATAGTACATATGGTGTCTCGTAAGGCCTCAGACCAAGGAAAGTTTACCAACTCACCCAGCAACCTACAAGCATAATATACGAGTCATAGGTAGCCTTAGTGGCTTTCATCTAGTAATTTTTCTTACTTGATTCCTCATCTTCTTTTAAGTAATTGTTATAGGTTAAGTGGAATGGATTTAGGGGTGTTACATTATCTTCCTCTAGGGATCATTCTTTTTTGAATGAAGAGTGGTCTAGGGACATAGTCAATGGCCGAATTTTGTTATAGACTCTAACAATCAAACAACTAATAATTCACTCATGCAATCAATCAAGCAAGCAAGCAGTTATGCAGGTAAGGCAAGTAGACCGTCAACAAATCAACTGAATCATCGCTCCGACTCTAGGGTGCTATCATCATTCAAACTAAAAGACTCGAAAGGAATTATTACCTCAACTCTCTCATCATCAGTGTGCAGGAATAGATGGGGATATTTGGCCCTCATCTCCTCTTTAGCTTCCTAAGTAGCTTCTTCTACAAACTCATTTCTGCACAACACCTTAACAGATACAATCTCTTTGGTCCTCAACTTGCGAACCTGACGATCAAGGATTTGGATGGGAATCTCCTCACAGCTTAAGCTATCCTTCACTCCAATACTCTCAATAGGCATAACCAACTATGGATCTCCCAAAAACTTCTTAAGCATGGAAATGTGGAAGACTGGACAGATAACTGCTAACTCTAGTGGTAACTCCAACTTATCAGCTACATTGCCCACTCTTTTTACAATCCCGAAAAAGGTTAATGTACCTCAAACCAAACTTTCTTTTCTTTCCAAATCACATCACACCCTTCATAGGTGACACTTTTAAATAAACCCAATCACCGATCTCGCACTCTATCTCTCCTCTTAACATCTTTGTAGTATTTATGTCGACTCTGTGTAGTCTTTAATCATTCTCAGATGATCTCCACTTTCTCCATGGCTTGGTGAACCAAGTCTAGCCCAATCAACTTTGCTTTACCTACATTGAACCATCCAATTGGGGATCTACATCTTCTCCCATAGAGTGCCTTATATGGGCCATTTGAATACTCGAGTGAAAGTTGTTATTATAGGTGAACTCAATCATAGGAAAATGGCCATCCCAATTACCTTTGAAGTCAATGATGTAGGCCCTTAACATATCCTCCAAATTTGAATTGTGTCCTCTACCTGTCCATCAATATAAGGATGAAAAGCAATGTTAAGGTTCACCTTCGAACCCAAACCTTTCTAGAAAGATCTCCAAAACTAGGTAGTGAATTAAGATCCACTCTCTGAGATAGTCAAGGGGACCCCATGTAGTCAAACAATTTCTCTTATGTATAATTCAGCATAATCCTCTACGGTGTTAGTCGTCTTCACTACTAAGAAGTGCGTAGACTTTGTCATTCTGTCAACTATTACCCAAATTGAATCATGTTGTTTGCGGGACCTCAATATGCCTGTTACAAAGTCCATATGAATAATCTCCTACTTTCATTCTAGGATCTCAAAGTTCTGAGCTACTTCACATGGCTTGTAGTGCTCAAACTTAACTTGTTGAAAGTTCGGGCATTTGGAGATGAACTTGGCAATGTCTCTTTTCATCCCATTGTATCAGTAGACTTCTCTCAAGTCATGGTACATCTTTGTTGAGACTAAATGAATAGAATATTTAGAGTTATAGGCTTCTACCATGGTCCTTTCTTGAATACCATCAATATCTGTAACACATAATCTGCCTTGATATCTCAATACTCTATCTCCCCCTTTGACAAAAGCCATCACCTTCTATTTATGCACATCTGCATTCAATTGCAATGAGATAGGGTCATGGTTTTTCTTTTCCTTCACCTTCACTACCAGAGATGATGCAGATCCATTGTGCACGAGAAATCCACCTTTACCGAATTCACCTAGTTGGACTCCTAACGGTGCTAATCTGTGAACCTCTTTACCTAACTCTTTCCTCTCTTCCTCTATATGAGTTGTGCTCCACATAGACAACCTACTAAGAACATCAGGAACCACATTAGCTTTGCCTAGGTGGTAGAGGACATTCATGTCATAGTATTTGAGAAACTCAAACCATCTCTTTTGCCTCAAGTTAAGCTCCTTTTGGGTAAAGACATATTGAAGGCTTTTATGGTCTTTAAAGATATTAACATGGGCTCCATACAAGTAGTGGTGCCATAGTTTGAGAGCAAACACGATAGCTTCCGATTCTAATTCATGGGTTGGAGAATTCTTCTCATGCACCTTGAGTTGATTGGAATCATAAGTAACAATTTTACCGTTCTACATCAATACACATCAGAATCCCACTCATAAAGCATCACAATAAATGATGAGTCCACCAGTTCCTTCGGTCAAGGTCAATACTGGGGCAGTAGTCAACCTTCTTTTTATCTCTTGAAAACTCCTCTGAAACTCATCAAACTATTGAAACTTGACCTTTTTCTAAGTCGGTCTAGTCAATGGTGTGGATATGGAAGAGAACCCATTAATAAATCTGCGGTAGTAACTAGTGAAACCAAGAAAACATTTTATATCAGCTGGGGAGGTCGGTCTAGACTAGTTTTTAACTATTTCAATCTTTCCGTATCCACTAGAATACTATCGCCTGAGACGATATGGCCTAGAAAAGCCACAGACTTAAGACAAAATTCACACTTTGATATTTTTGCATATAGCTCATTATCTTTGAGCGTTTGGAAAGTTATTTGAAGGTGATTAGCATGCTCCTCCTCATCTCTGGGAGATACTAAAATATCATCAAGAAACATGATCACGAACATTTCAAGATACTATTTGAATACTCTATTTATCAAGTATATGAAGGCTGCAGGTGCACTCATCTACCCAAAAGACATGACCAAGAATTTAAAATGACCATACCATGTTCGAAAAGCCATCTTCGGAGTGTTACACTCTCATCTTCAACTAGTGATAGTCTGATCTGAGATCTATCTATGAGAAAATAGTGGCACCCTGAAGTTAGTCAAACAAGTCATCAAATCTTGGGTTGGGATACTTATTCTTGACTATTGCCTTATTCAGTTGGCAGTAGTCAATACACATTCTGAGTGAACCATCCTTCTCCCTCACGAATAGAACTAGACCACCCCGTGGAGAAATACTTGGTCATATAAAGCCCTTCTCTAGTAATTCTATCAAATTCTCTTTCAACTCAATAGGGCTCATTCTATATGATGGAATGAAAATATGCTAGGTGTCAGGAAGAACATCAATTATGGAGTTAATCTCCTTATCATGAGGGACTCCAAGATAATCCTTAAGAAATACTTCAGGAAACTCATTTACAATCAGCATGGACTCAAGGGTAACAGGCTCAACATCATCAAACTTAACTCAAATAAGGAGATAGATACATCCTTTAGAGATTAACTTCCCGACCGACCCCAAAAAGTGCTTAAAAACATGCCTTCAAAGTGCCCAGAATCTTGTTTTCCATATATCTAAAAATTCATTTGTTATTTTGAAAATCAGACTTCAGATTCTTGTTTAGGGGGTCCAAATTAGGGGGACAAGGGTCTAACCTCAATTTAAAGAAACAGAATCAATTTATAAAATTTGCACTTGGTGCAATTCACAGTGAGGGTCTGCGACCTCTCCCCGACGAGGAGAGGTGTAAATTCTGCATTATTTTTCTTAATCCGTCCAGATTTTTCTAGGTGTTGGGCTTAAGTTTTACCAAACGTGTTTTTACCTATACTTAGCCTTATTTCACCCTTAAATCACCATAAAAGTTCCCAAATACTCACTAACACTTATCCAAATATTTGCTCCTAAATTCAAGTCCCAAACTCAAGACCAATCTTAAGAATTTCATCAAGGATCTAACTTAAGCTTAAAGTCTCAATTTCCAATCTTCTTCGAGGATTCTCCAAAGTCAAGGTATATGGTGTTGAACCATTGGATCCTTCCACTCATGGTGCCTAACCCACTTTTTACGAACGTTGCATAATTTAAAGTTGATTTTACATTTGGGTCTTATATATTGATAAATTTACTGCATAATGATTTTAGTTCATGAATGTATGGTTGTTTTAGCATATTTTTAGCTCTAGATCTTGGATCTAATATTGGATTTGATGAGGGGTCCCTTTCCAGTGAAATTCCCCGTTGGGTCAAGGCCCACCATCATTTGATGTGAATGTCTTGGGGGTGTTGGAAGGTATTGATTGAAGGTTTTATAACAGAGTTTCTTACATGATTTCATCTCTAAATTGCATGGTCTTTTTCCCCCATTACACACCCAAGGTGTTTGATAAAATGTTCGATTATGGTTTCTTGAGGAGTTGAAGGTCCAAAGCATGAGATATGATATGAATGATGTTATGATTAAGAAATGAGCTTATGTATATGATATATATATATGTTCTATATAATGTGTTGCATTAGACTATGCCCGATCCAGGGGTATAGGAGTCGGATATCCATGTGAGGGGTATGTACCTTGCCACCACGGTGTCCAGGTGTGAATGTCATCAACTATGTGAGGGGTGTTGTACCTTGCCACCAGGGTGTCCAGTTGTGAATGTCATCAACCATGTGAGGGGTGTTGTACCTTGCCACGAGGGTGTCCAAGTGGGAATGGCATCTCCCAACCATAGTTGGGATTCTAGCTTGGTCTCTTCTACATATATAATATCTTATATGAGCATGAGTTACTGAAAGCATGTTTTACTTATGCATTGATCATACATGCCATATTGTTATACTATGCCTATTGTCTAATGCGTGCATTTAGAGTATGATAGTTATCTATTGTTGCATTGCACCTCACATAGTTAGTACATTCAAACGTACTAACACATACTCTTGCCTACATGATATCACCATGTAGGGACCGGTGCTAAAGTTGATCATCCTCCTCCTCCCCATGTCCAGATCAGTTCTACACAAAGCTAGTTGGTAAGTCCTCCACTTCAAGGACCTTAGTCTATGTTGCTACCATCCATGTATTGAGACACTTTCTTATGTGCTATTTTGACTATAAGGATGAGCCCGGTTACTTTGTCTTTGTCCCCACTCTATCTATGTATTTGGAGGTTTTTGTTTGACAAATTGTGTAATTATGATATGGTTATGACTCCTTGTCTTTGATGTTGATGTTTTGGCAAGCTATCCCTTAGACCGTTTACCCCTTATGCTTGCTTTATGTCTTTTACATACTTTCGCAACCAATGATATGTAATGATAAGTTGAGAGGTTCATTTGGGGTTCCCCATTCACCGTCTCACGTTGATGTGTTGTTAAAATACAACACATTTGGTGCCTGAAATAAGGGATTTTGTGAGTTATTAAAGCAAATTTTTAGTGATTTGATGTGTCTTTATGTTAATCGTGTAAAAAAGTAAGGTTGGCATGATTTTGAAGAAAAATTACAGCTTTTGTTGAAGTATAGGCCTTATGTGCCTACCTACGAGTCATAGCTCAAGCTATGAGTCATAAGGTGGTGTGGTAGCAAGAATCAGAGACCAAAATTCAGAAATCTGCTAAGTGGAGTTCACCCTTACGAGGCCTTCATACGAGTCGTAAGCCTCACTACGAATCGTATAGGTGGACTTGTAGCAAGAACTAGAGAGCAAAGATATTGGACAAAAAAACTAAAGACTATGACTACGAGAGGAACACACAAGTGTAGGTCAAGCAACGACTCGTACCTATGGGTTGTACCAGTTCAGTTCAAGATGCTAAGAATCTGATACGAGACCCCGAACTACAACTCCTACGTCATCCTATGAGTCGTAACTATGAGACTTATCAGCTGCCAGCTTTTTTTATGTGAATTCAAGGGTTATTTTGTAATACTATATATACTTTAAGATAGGTGTTTGAGAGGAGAGTTCGCCCAGTAGACAATCAAGAATTACATTTTGAATCTTTTCTTAGTTTTAAGAGTAGTATATTGTTCTCTCTTGAAAAACCCATTTGGGGGATTGCAAATCTTACCTTGTACACTTTATTGATAAATCAAGCTTGTGGGTTTGCAACTTGTGATGCCTATTCTCTTCATTGTTGTTGGTAAAGCCCTCAACTATATCTATCATATGTATTTTTCTGTGTCTTGCCTTACCCATGAGTAGCTAAGTACCCACAACTTGGGGTTATGGGAACCATGGGTAGTTGACTTGAAATAACCATGGTTTATTGCATTTCTAAGATTGGAGTTTTGCATGTATTATTTATTTCCCTTCTTTTTTATTGTTGTTTGGTGGTGGCCAACACCAAACCCTGCCTACTATCACGATTCCGACCAAAGTATTGATGAATAGGAAAAGGAAAATAGATGAAAGAATTTGATTCATGTGTTCTAGTCTAATTAACCAAGCCTGACCAAGTGGAGGTTGAGCGGGACAATAGCTAACAGTTAGTTGGCACGCCATGGTTGCCCACCAAGCGCCATGGTGAAATTTGACCTTCAGCTTCACAAGAGGGCTGGAAGAACCTAAGTTACCATGCTGACAACAACCGCTTTCTTATTGGATCGTGAACATCAGTCAAAAATTAAGGCACGCTCTCCGGGGAATACAACTAGGTTTTGATTTGATTTCACTATTAGTTAGTTCTAGTGTTGATTTCTAGAGTCTCTTGTACTTTACTTTTGTTTTTGTTTTTGTTGTTTCATTTTATTTGCAGAGTATACTAGGTTGTATGCCCAACATAAGGAGCCAAGGCAATCCCTTAGCTCCACTCAATTTGGACATCCATAGACTACCAAGAAGAATGGCTCAAGTGAATGAAGATATCGAGGTTAAGGAGGATATGAATATGAACAAGGATATGGGAAGAGAGGAGAATCCACCACAAAGGGGTAACAGGCCACAACTCAGGGACTTTAATGAAAACGCTTATGGATGGAATCAATATAGATTGAATCCTATGGCTATGGATGTTACTGGTGCTATAGTACTGGCTCCTTTACTCGCAGACACTAAGTTAACAGTGTCAAGTGGATTGCTCCAGATACTCCAAAATCATGGATTATTCATAGGGCTACCTTCGGAGGATCCCCACCATCATATTCAAAATGTGGTGTTTGTTTGCAATAGTGTCATGGGGACACAAAACCTTTCTCTTGATGTTGTTTGTTTGAGAGTGTTTCCACTATCATTGACAGGCAATGCATCTGTATGGTTGTCCGAGCTTCCTCTGGGTACTATCATATGTTGAGCTGAACTTTAGAGAGTATTCCTTAAAAGATATTTTCGAAGATCAAAGAAGTTGAAGCTCAAGGACCAAATCAAAAAACCTTGAGCAATTTTTGGGTGATTCTATTAACACAACATGGGAGAGGTTTACTAAATGCTTGAGGATTTTCCCTGATCACAAGATTGTTAATGATGCTTTGGTAGACATTTCTATTGGGCACTTGACGAGAATAGTCAAGCTTGCGCCGACACAATTATGGGAGGCATGTTTCTAGACAAACCTTTTGCATTGATAGTTGCAAGGATGGAGCAAGTTCTCAAAACAAATAGAGCATAAGGTCAATGAGAGCGAGGTGTGATGAAACCTTCTTGTGCTATTAACACCAATAATGAGCAAGCAAAGGTGAATGAAGAGATCATGGAACAACTTGCTCAGCTTCGTACAAGTATGGACTTAGTTTTAAAGCAAAATCAGGCAAGTGTCAAGGCAGTCACCCACCAATCTCTGAAGGCTCCTATTTATGATTATCCATTCTTTGACGAGAATGCATGTTTTGTAAGCAACCAAGTGGCGGGTTTTCGAAACAACCCCCGAGGGTCCTGTTCGGACTATTAGATGCAAGGTTCTGGGAATCAAGGACAGAACTTCAACCGTGATGGGATGTATAGAGACAACCGGGGTGGATACAATGAGAGAGAGAGTACCAAATGCAGAATGGGGGAGAATAGAGGCTACATGAATGATCCTTATGTTCCACCACACAATCGTGATGCCGGATCAAACAACTCTAGGATTGAAGAAATGTTCGAAAAGTTGTTAAAGAGATCCAACCATCAAGTTGAGACGGTAAAGGGAATGAAAGTAGATATTTAAGTATTAACCAAAAAATAGAGTCTCAATCGGCTGCTATTAAGCAACTAGAGCAATAATTCGGGCAAGTTTCTTCACAATTGAACCAACGCCAGAAGGGCACCCTACCAAGCAATATGGTTCAAAATCCAAAGAACGAAGGGAATTGCATGGCAATGATGACTAGAAGTGGCAAGAGCACTGTAGAACCCCCTATGCCAGTACTTATGGATGAAATTGAGGAGAAATATCTTGGGGGTGAAGTTGTGGTTGAGAGAGAGTATCCAAAGGTTGTTGGGATGCAACAAGAAAAGATAAGGGAGCAAGAGAAATTGAAATCAATTCCCAAACCTCCTACTTCTTTCCCTCAAAGGCTTGACAAAAAAGAAGACGGTAAATTGAAACACTTCCTCTCAATGTTGAAGCAACTCTCCATCAACATTCCCCTTCTAGAAGCTTTAGAGAAAATGCCCGGGTATGCCAAATATATGAAAGAATTGGTCACCAAGAAATGCACTTTGATCCAAGAGTTCTCGCAAGAACTCCAAAAATGTAGTGCAATTATGACCAAATGCCTTGCTCAAAATTAAGATGACCCCGGTGCATTCACTATCTCGTGTACCATTGGCGATGTTGAGTTCGCAAGGGCATTGTGTGATTTAGGAGCGAGCATCAATCTAATGTCTCTTGTTGTATCCAAAAAGCGTGGCCTTGGTACTCCTACCTTGACAAGAGTGAGGTTTCTTATGGCAGATCGGACCATTAAAAAATTCGGAGGGAATCCTTTTATATGTGCTTGTTAAAGTTGATAAATTCATCTTTCCGGCAAATTTTATGATCCTGGACAGTGAAGTTGATTTTTAGGTGCCCATCATCTAGGGAGACCATTTCTGGCCACTGGGAGAGCCCCACGGGATATGGATTCAAGTCAACTACAGTTTAGGGTAAATGATGCAGAGGTCGTGTTTGATATTCATCAATCCATGATACACCCAGATGAGTCCAAGAGTGAGGTGTTGACTTTCGATGATAGGTGATGAAGGACAGTGAGAAAGTCAAGCCATGACATTAAACAATGCGCTTCTTGGGAGGCAACCCAAGCATTTTTTATAATTGTTGGCTTGTTTTAAGTGTTTTTGATTGTTTCGATTCTTAGGTAGAGGGTGTGTGTTTTTGTCTATGATTGAAAGACATTGGTGCAGTTGTAATACTTTGGGAATTTTTGTGTTTTGAGATTTTGGTTTGCAGTGAAAATTGAAGAATTGAAGATCTAGAAAATGGCACTTGGAGCATCCTCTACGAGTCATAACTACACTCATATCTGCAAACCTGCAACTGCATCAGTGAATATTTTCTTTTTATTTGTATTTATTTCTTGTTCTTTGTTATGTCTTTTAGTGGATCAAACATCTTGAACTGACGTGTTAGCTTTGTGGTTTGTTTGCAGATAAAATCCCCCCTAAAGACAAGCGAGTAATCCAATCCTTTCAAAGGAGATTGGTGGATGAGTCTTCTGAGACTGAACAATCCGAGGGCTCTATGGAAGTCCACAGAGTCAAGGTCGACCCTGAGGCCAATAGACCCCAAGCCTGGGCGCTTGTAGCACAAACGCCCATGGAAGTTAGCCGTTCCTCCCATTATGAAGAGGAGGAACAATAGGGTAACGGGGATGGGTCAAATACTAGCTTGTCACAGATGACCCCCCTCACACTCGAGTCAGAGTCCAATAGTACCTCCCAGACCCAGCAAGAGGAAGTCCTGTCCTAACCCCAGCCGACTGCAGATGGTGTGTCCTTGGAATGAAAGAAATATATGACCAGGGGTTGGAGCCTAAGGGGCAAGGAAAGTAGGTCTGCTAATTTCATGAGGAGTCTCGATTAAATGTCTTAGGCTTAGATAGAGTATCCAGATTGGAGGCTGGGTTGGTTGAGCACGGACTATGGTGGACCACATAGCAGCTGGGCAAATATGCCCCTTACGTAGTCCATGAATTCTATGTGGCGTACCTTGCTCCACTCCATCGGGGGTTGCCGAAGAACGAAAGGACAATCGAGCAACTGAGGCTAAGAGTGGTGACAGTCCATGGGAGGAAAGTTGACATCTTGAAGAAGATGATCCGACGAGTGCAGTTTGGACCACTTATAGAGTGCCTCAGTCTACCGCAGAGTATGATAGACGTATTGGTAAAATAAGGAGAGCAGTGACTAGGAAGGTTATTGGAGCAAGGACAGAGTTGCTGCGGTGGATAGCTAGCCAAATATGCAAGGAGGGTATCGAGTCATCGTGGGTCACAAACCACGCAGATCCTATAGTAAAAGCACACCTCTCATTCTGGGCCAAGTTTTGGTTGTTCATTATCCATTGGTGTATTAGGCCAACCTTCACAGATAATGTGATCACCCTCGAGAAAACCGTATAGTTGGCCAGCATTCTAGCTGGCTATGCTATAGATTGGGCCTAGATCACTTGAAAGCAAAATCACGAAGCTGCAGCTCGAACGAACACCTCACTGCCATTTCTAGTTCTGATCCATCGACTATGTAGTGCAGTAGGTGTTCCTATCGCTCCTCACTAGGACCCTCATGTAGAGGCCACATGCGCTAGAGATCCCAACCTTACAAAGGCTGATGAAAATCTGGTGGCCTTACTATGAGCAGCTCCTCTAGCTATTCTAGAGTAATTTTCAGTAGAGCCTCAAATTCCATGGTCACCTCCAACTATTATCGGTACTACTCTAGCTACCGCAGAGCCTATACCAGCGGTTGATATTGAGTCTACACCATCCTCCAGAATGTTAGCACCAGCATTATCTACTTTACAGGTTGACCCTCTTTTCTCTGTTGTTGCATTTCAGGCCTTATTACACAGGGTGGTTGTAGCAGAGGGCAGGCTACAGGAGTTGTCAGCACGAGTCTGGCCATTGATTGATCAGACTGTTCGGGACTCCGAGGAGCGGATGAGGGCATTTCCCTGAGATTTAGTTGATGAGAGAGTCTGAGCGATGGATACCTGGGTCGATGCATTTGAGATTAGAGTCCACAAGAGTCTTGACGGAGCTAGGCTTGCCGAAGCGAGCACAGTTACTGAGGAGTAGACCAAGTTCAAGGCCGACTTATTACAGTTGTTGGTAGCCCCAGTTCCAGCCCCAGAGGTAGCACCGATAGATGATGAGGTATTTGATTGGCTCACCGACCAACCGGACACCCGTGGGAAGAGGCCCTTTGATCAAAGTGATGACCCAGAGCCGACCCCAAAGAAGCCGGGACAGGAGGAGGAGCCTATGCCTAAGGAGGTGGTGCAGGAATCGCTTTTATTGGCCGCTATTCAGAGAGAGCAAGCACAACACACCCCACCTGGAGAGGGTACTTCTGGAATGGCTACAGAGGAGAGATAGCCCCAGTACTCCGCAGATCAGCCCGAGACTGGTGCTTGAGCTCCATGATGTTTGACTTCTTTTGATTCCAGTTCTCATTTTTTCATATTGAATACTTTGTCCTCTTTTCAAACAATTTTTCTAATTATCTTTGTTTTTGGTCGTGTTTAAATATTCTTGTGTTGGATGTTATTTTTACTTATACATTGGATGTTAATTTTTGGTTTTTAATTGATGTTTGTATGTATTTCTATATCATCGTGTTTTGTTTTTATTCTGTTTTTACTTTGAGGAAAAAGTATCTTATTTTATTGAGGTGTGGGAAGTTATGGATTAAGGTGAACTCTGAGTAGCCTCAAGTCCATAACTTCCCCTATTTTTGATCCCAAGGTTTTCTTTCCGTGTTCTTTTTCCTTATGGATGTTTAATTTTCTGTTGAACTGACAAATTTAGGTAGTCAATATAATGGGTAAATTCATAGTAGTGTTATCTAATTTGGCATATGCATAAAGTTTGCATTTGTTTTTACTGTTTTGATGAAAAATTGGTTTCCCTCAGAATTTTTGAGGTTGTGATTATTGATGCATTCATACATTTTTGAGTGTCTGGAATTGTTTGTTCTGATATTGTAAAGGTAAGCTGAGACTGAAAGCATGACCTGTGAGTCTATACTTGATTGTGGATGCAACTGCCAGGCGTGTTGTGAGCTCATTTTGCTGCATTCATGCATCTTCTAAGGACCCAAAACATGCCTTATTACCCTAAAGTTGGTTTTGTGATGTGGTCGATATGGAAAGGATCTTAGGCCTTTGTTCTTTGAATGAACCCACTTTTAGCCTAAATGACCCACCAAATGAGTAAGTGACTCCCTTATTTCTAAACTTTTGAGCTTCTCATGTACACATTCTTTCTTGACACTCTGCTGACTTAACCTTATTTGATGAAATACCTTGATAATGGGCCTGGTCTATCCTTGAACATGTGAACCTTGATTGAGGCCAAAGGCCTAAGTTGAGGATGGTTGCAGTTGGTGGCCCTGGTTTGAGGCATATATATTGTGTACTTCAACTGAGGCTAAAAGCCTAAGTTGAGGGTGGCCCTTATTGAGGTAAAGTAAAAATAGTAGAGTGGTTAGATGGTGAAACGACCCAAAAAAGTGCCCGAAAACGTGCCTTGAAAGTGCCTGGAATCTTGTTTTCAATATATCTAAAAATACATTTGGAATTTTGAAAATTCGGCTTCATATTCTTATTCAGGGGTTCCAAATTAGGGTGACAAGGGTCCAACCTCAATTTTAAAGAAAATAATCAAATTATGAAATTTCGCTTGGTGCGATTTCCAGAGAGCATCTGCGACTTCTCCGCGATACAGAGAGGTGTTATTTTTGCACTGTCTTTTCCTAGTTCATCCAGATTTTTTTAAGTGTTGGACCTAAGTTTTTCCAAATGTAATTTCACCTACACTTAGCCTTACTTCACCCTCATATCACCTAAAAACATTCCCCAATATGTCCCCAAACACTTACACTCATTTCTAACCCTAAATTCAAGTCCCAAACTCAAGGGCAATCTCAAGGATTTCTTCAAGGATCTCACCCAAGCTTCAAATCTCTAATAAAGTCTTTTTCAAGAACTTCACAAAAGCTAAGGTATGTGGTGTTGAGCTATTGGGTCCTTCCACCCATGGTGCCTAAACCCTCTTTTATTTAATATTGCATGATTTAAAGTGATTTGACATGTGGGTTTTGAATATTGAGAAATTTACTGCATAGTGATTTTAGTTTATGAAAGTATGGTGTTTTTAGCATGTTTTGAGATTCAAATCTTGGATCTAATGTTGGATTTGATGAGGGGTTTTGATATGAATGTCTTGGGGGTGTTGCAAGGTGTTGATTAAAGACTTTACCATTGACTTTCCTGCATGATTTCATCTCTAAATTGCATGCTCTTTTAGCCCCATTACACACCCCAAAGGTGTTTGATAAAATGTCCGGTTATGGTTTCTTGAGAAATTGAAGGTCCAAAGCATGAGATATGATATGAATGATGTTATGATGATGAAATGAGCTTATTTATATATTTATTCCTACATGAGATATTACATTAGAGCCTATGGTGAATCCTATATAAAGTGTTGCATAGACCATGCTCGATCCGGGGGAAAAGAGCCTGAGTAACCATATAAGGGGTTTATACTTCGTCACCATGGATATTTGGGGTGAGACCATTATCAACCATGCGAGGGGTTTATACCTCGTCACCATGGATGGCGGGGTGCGACCACCATCAACCATGCGAGGGGCTTATATTTCGTCACCATGGATGGCGGGTTGCGACCACCATCAACCACCAAGGGGTTTATACCTTGGATAGATTGCTTGGTCTCATTCTTCACATATGATATTCTATTTAAGCATGATATACTTAAGCATGATTTACTTATGCATTGATCATACATGCCATCTTGCTGTAATATGCTTGTTGTCTATCGTTTGCATTTTGGATTATGATGCCTATCTCTTACTACACTGCATTACACATACTTAGTACATTCAAACGTACTAACACATACTCTTGCCTACATGATATCACCATGTAGGAACTGGTGCCCGAGTTGATCATCCTCACTCTCCTCCACGTGGCTAGGCAGTGCTATTCCAAGCTTGTTGGTGAGTCCTCCATTTCAAGGACTTAGGTTTATGTATTTTCTCTATTATATATGCATTGAGACACTATCTTGTGTTATCTTTGACTATGAGAGTGATCCCGGTAACTTTGTCTTCCCCCCCCCCCCCGCTCTTTCTATGTTTTAGAGGTGTATGTTGGACAAGGTGTGTACTATGTATGAGGTTGACTCTTAACATTTGACTTCGATGTTGATGCAAGTTTTTCCCTTAGTCTCGTTGCCCTTACTTTTATTTGTATATGTCTTTGTATGCTTCTGCAACCAAGGATGTGTAAGGATATGCTAAGAGGCTTGTTTGGGGTCCCTTCGGGTTCCCCATTCATCGTGTCACATCTAGGCCCTAGGCTTGGGTCGTAAAAAGCTTTGTATCAGAGAATTTGGTTGATAGATCCTCGGAGTCCAACACACTGCGTCTATTAGAGTCCTATTCATGGTTGTGAAGCGTGCCAAGACTAGAACGGGAGGCTATGAGACGTTTTAGGAAATATTTCCCTTCTTTTTGTCCTAAGTCATGCTATAAGGTTATGATAAGTATTTCCCCCATACCATTATTCTTTGCTATGCTATATCATGTCAAATATAAAAGGAAGACGAGCCCAAACTCCCGAGGAGCAACCTACCAATTGTGAGCTCCGGGATACCCTTACTATGCTTGCCCAAGTGGTGGCCAATCAAGTCCAACAAGGGGACCAGGCCCTTCATGCTACTACCCCGGGAGCTAGGGTAAGGGATTTCATGAGGATGAATCCTCCAGTTTTCCATGGGTCAAAGGTGGATGAAGATCCACAAGAGTTTATTGATGAAATCTACAAAATCTTATCTATATATGGGTGTGGGGCTAAATGACAAGGCAGAGTTGGCGGCGTACCATCACAAGGGGTGGCCCAAATTTTGTTTGATCAATGGAAAGGTGAGAAAGGTAATGGCTATGTGGTGCTTTGGGAGGAATTCAAGTTAGCCTTCCTTAATCAGTTCTTCCCTCTCGAGCTTAGGGAAGCAAAGTTAGTTGAGTTTATGAACTTGAAGTAAGGTGGTATGAGTGTGAGGGAGTGTTTTCTCAAATTTAATCAACTATCCAAGTATGCTCCTCACTTGGTGGCCGATTCTAGGTCAAGGATGAACAAGTTTGTTATGGGGGTCTCCGATTTGGTAAGTAAAGAGTGTCGGTCCCGCAATGCTTATTAGTGACATGGACTTATCTCGGTTGATGACATATGTCGAGCAAATGAAGAGCAGAAGGTTCGAAAGAGGAGGGGCTATGAGGCCAAGAGGGTCCGATATGAAGGCAAGTTTCCCAAGAGTGTTAGATTTCCTCAAGGCCAAAGGCCTCCTCGTGCTACTAATAGGGGGTTTGCTAATGACTTCCCTAGGCTTCAAGGTAATGTTGGGATGGCTCCTAATGATGTGTGTCCTAGATGCGGAGGTATTCATAAGGGCCGATGCTTGAAGGGTGCCAATGCATGCTTTGAATGTGGGGAGCTTGGCAATAAGAAAAAGTAGATTGTCCAAGAAACTGGGGCAAGGTTTGGGGTGCAAATGCAGTTAAATTGGTGGAGGTGGTCCTCATGGTGGTTCCCCAAGGCACAATCATTTTTATACTCTACATGGAAGGCAAGGGGTTGGTGAGGTCCCCGATATTGTTGCCGATATGTTGAAAATTTGTTATCTTGATGTATATGCTTTGATTAATTCGGGTGCCACCCTTTCCTTTGTTACCCCCTTTGTTGCTAAAAAGTTCCATGTTGAGTCGGAGTTGTTGCATGAGTCATATGAAGTGTCTAGTCCTATTAGTGCATTCATTGTTGCTAGGAAGGTGTGTAGGAATTGTGCGGTTTGCGTATTGTATAAAATCCTACCTTGTGATCTTGTTGAATTAGCTATGGTTGATTTTGATGTTATTCTTGAGATGGATTGGTTGTATGCATACTATGCTTTTATTGATTGTAGAACTCATAGGGTCAAGTTTCAATTTCCAAATTAACTCGGTCCTTGAGTGGGAAAGTCATGATGTGGTAGTAAGGGGTAGGTTCATCTCATGCATTAAAGCTTGGTTGATTTCCAAGGGGTGTTTGTATCATCTTGTGAGGATCAAAGTTGTGGAGTCCAAAGTCCCTTCTATTGAGTTGGTTCCAGTTGTGAATGAGTTTCTTGATGTCTTCTCGGTGTCCTTCCCGAAAGGGAGATAGATTTCGGTATAGATCTCCTTCCCAACACCCAACTTATCTCCATTCCCCCTTACCGTATGGCCCCGGCGGAGTTGAAGGAGTTAAAGGACCTATTGAAGGATTTGTTAGAGAAGGGATTTATTAGACCTATCCAATCCCCTTGGGGTGCCCCAGTGTTGTTTGTATAGAAAGATGGGTCGTTTTGAATGTGTATTGACTAACGGCAACTCAATAGGGTCACTATAAAGAATAGATATCCTCTTCCAAGGATTGATGACTTATTTGACCAATTGTAAGGGGCTAGATTTTTCTCTAAGATTGATCTTCGATCTAGGTACCACCAAGTGAGTGTGAGCGAGTGTGATATTCCCAAGACGGCCTTTCGGACTAGATATGGGCATTATGAATTTGTGGTGATGTCCTTTGGGTTGACTAATGCACCGACCATCTTCATGGACCTAATGAATAGAATCTTTAGGACCTACCTTGATTCTTGTTGTGGTCTTCATTGATGATACTTTGATCTATTCACATAGTAGAGCAGAGCATATGGGTCATTTGAGGGTTGTGTTGCAAAGGTTAAGGGAGGAGAGATTGTATGGTAAATATGATAAGTGTGAAATTTGGTTGAAGGAGGTTGCATTCTTGGGTCATGTGGTGTCGGGGGATGGCATAAAAGTGGATCCTGAGAAAACCGATGTGATTAGGAGTTGGCCTAGACCATTGACCCCGTCGGACATTAGGAGTTTCTTGGGCCTTGCATGTTACTATAGAAGGTTTGTGGATGGGTTCTCCTCCATTGCTTCTCCTATGACAAAATTAACTGAAAAGGAGGTGAAGTTTGTGTGGACCGATAAATGTGAGAAAAGTTTCCAAACATTGAAAGATAGACTTGTGTCCGTTCCTATATCGTCTCCATCGAATGGGGTTGAGGATTTTGTTGTGTATTGTGATCCATCAAGAGTTGGTTTGGGTTGTTTCTTAATGCGAAATGGTAAGATCATAGCGTATGCCTCTAGGCAACTCAAGGTGCATGAAAAAACTACCCTACCCATGATCTTGAATTAGCCGTCGTGGTGTTTGCATTAAAGATTTGGCGACATTATTTCTATGGGGTGCATGTTGATGTCTTCACCGATTATAAGAGCCTTCAATATGTATTCACTCAAAAAGATCTTAACTTGAGACAAATAAGGTGGCTAGAACTCCTTAAGGACTATGACATGAGTGTGCATTATCATCCGGGTAAGGCTAATGTTATGGCGGATGCTTTGAGTCGGGTGTCTATGGGTATCCTAGCTCATGTGGATGATGGTGATAGGGAGATGGCTAGGGAGGTGCATAGATTGGCTAGATTTGGGGTGAGGTTGGAAGATGTCGGTGATGGTGTTGTTGTTGATGATGGTTCTAAATCTTCCTTGATTGATGAGGTGATAGCTAAACAAGATTTAGACTCCTTCTTGCTTGAGTTGAAGGCCCTGGCGAAAGAGGGCAAGATAGAGGTTTTCTCCCAAGAGGGAGATGGGGCCCTTAGACACCAAGGTAGATTGTGTGTGCCATGTGTTGATGGTTTGAGGGAGAGAATTCTTGATGAAGCCCATAATTCCTCTTATTCTATCCATCCCGGCTCCACCAAAATGTATAGAGACTTGAGGGAGGTGTATTGGTGGGGAGGCATGAAGACAGATATTGCCAAATTTGTTTTCGGTTCCTATAGTTATCAACATAGCCAAACATCAAAGGTCGGGTGGTCTAACCCAAGACATAGAGCTTCCTACTTGGAAGTGGGATGCGATTAGCCTTAACTTTGTCGTTGGGTTGCTAAAGACTAGGAAAGGTTTTGATTCCATTTGGGTGGTGGTTGATAGAATGACGAAATCGGCTCACTTTTTACAGTCAAGAATACATATGGGACTTAGGAGTATGCAAGGTTGTACATCCATGAGTTAGTAAAGCTGCATGGGGTTTCCTTATCCATTATATCAGATTGTGGTGCACAATTTGCTTCACACTTTTAGAGATCTTTTCAAAGGGTTCTTAGTACCGAAGTTCACCTAAGTACGACCTTCCACCCTCAAACGGCTGGCTAAGCTGAAAGAACAATTAAAATACTTGAAGATATGCTTAGAGCTTGTGTCTTGGAGCTTAAAGGTAGTTGGGATGACCATCTTCCATTGGTTGAATTTGCCTACAACAATAGCTATCACTCTAGCATCGGTATGGCTCCTTTTGAGGATCTTTACCGGGGACATTGCAGATCACAAGTGGGTTGGTTTGAGGTTGGAGAGGTGGCTTTGTTGGGACCGGATCAGGTTATGGATGCTCTTGAAAAGGTTAATATGATTAGGGAAAGATTGAGGACAGCCCAAAGTCGTCAAAAATCCTATGCTGATGTGAGAAGAAGAGACCTAGAATCCCAAGTGGGTATTGTGTTTATTTGATGGTTTCTCCGATGAAAGGTGTGGTCCGTTCTGGCAAAAAGGGGAAGTTATTTCCAAGGTATGTTGGTCCTTACGAGGTGATAAAGAGGGTTGGCAAGGTAGCATATGAGTTGAAGTTGCCTAGTGAAATGAATTTGGTTTATCTGGTATTCATGTCTCTATGTTGAGGAAATGTGTTGGTGATCCTAATGCCATTGTGCCTCTTGATGTTGTGGGTGTTATTGAGGACAACTTAACCTATGAGGAGGTTCCTGTTCAAATCTTTGATAGGCAAGTAAACAGATTGAGAAAGAAAGACGTAGCATCCGTTAAGGTCCTTTGGAAGAACCAACAAGTCGAAGGTGCTACTTGGGAGGCCGAAGCAGACATGCAAAACCAATACCCTTATCTTTTCCACTCCAATTAATCCTAAGGTAATAATTCTAAGTCCACTATATGACTTAAAGTCTTACATTAAACCCCTATGTCAGTCATGTGCATTCATGTTTAAGTTGGCAATTTTATGATGATTTCACACTTATGATGTGATTTAGAAATTGATGCTTAAAATGTAATGTTGCATTCATGTAGGGGCTGATTTGTTCATGATAATTCTTGTCTTGTACGTCTCTTCTACATTCGGGCACGAATGTTACCAAGGGGGAGATATTGAAACGACCCCAAAAAGTGCCCGAAAATATGCCTTGGAAGTGGCAGGAATCTTATTTTTCATATATCTGAAAGTCTATTTGGAATTTCAAAAATCCGACTTCATATTCTTATTCAGGGGTTCCAAATTAGAGTGATAAGGGTCTAACCTCGATTTTAGAGCAAAGTAATCAAATTATGAAATTTCACTTGGTGCGATTTCCAGTGGGCATCCGCAATGTGGGGAGGTGTTATTTTTGCACTATCTTCTCCTAGTTCGCCCAAATTTTTCTAAGTGTTCGACCTATGTTTTCCCAAATGTATTTTCACTTATGTTTTGCCTTATGTCACCCTCATATCACCCAAAAACATTCCCAAATATTTCCACAAACACTTAGACTAATTTCTATCCCTAAATTCAAGTCCCAAACTCAAGGCCAATCTCAAGGATTTCTACAAGGATCTCACCCAAACTTCAATTCTTCATTAAAGTATTCTTCAAGAACTTAACAAGAGCTAAGGTATGTGGTGTTGAGCTATTGGGTCCTTCCATCCATGGTGCCTAAACCCCTTTTAATTAATATTGCATGATTTAAAGTGATTTTACATGTGGGTTTTGAATATTGAGAAATTTACTGCATAGTGATTTTAGTTTATGAAGATATGGTGGTTTTAGAATGTTTTGAGCTTCAAATCTTTGATCTTGTTGGATTTGATGAGGGGATTTGGTATGAATGTCTTAGGGGTGATGCAAGGTGTTGATTAAAGGTTTTAACATTGATTTTCCTGGATAATTTCATCTTTAAATAACATGCTCTTTTTACCCCCGTTATCACGCCCCCAAGGTGTTTGATAAAATGTCTGGTTATGGTTTCTTTAGAAATTGAAGGTCAAAGTATGAGATATGATATGAATGATGTTATGATGATGAAATAAGCTTATGTATATGTTTATTCCTACATGAGATATTACATTAGAGCCTATGGTGAATCCTATATAAAATGTTGCATAGATCATGCCTGATCTGGGGGGAAAAGAGCCCGAGTAACCATGCAAGGGGTTTATACTTAGTCACCTTGGATGTTTGGGGTGTGATTGTCATCAACTATGCGAGACGTTTATACCTCATCACCATGGATAGAGGGGTGCAACCACCATTAAACATGCGAGCTCACCATCAACCACCAAGGGATATATACCTTGGATAGCTTGCTTGGTCTCATTCTTCACATATGATATTCTATTTAAGCATGATATACTTCAGCATGATTTACTTATGCATTGATCATACATGCCATCTTGCTATAATATGCTTATTGTCTATCGTTTGCATTTTGGATTATGATGCCTATCTCTTGCTACATTGCGTCCCACATACTTAGTACATTCAAACGTACTAACGCATACTCTTGCCTACATGATATCACCATGTAGGAACCGGTGCC
>JAPFFP010054325.1:0-29300 GCA_026153255.1 Solanum medicagineum | reverse complement strand
CGTCTAATCAACCAAACCTGACCAATGGGAGGTTGACTGGGACAATGGGTAATAGTTAGTTGGCACACCATGGTTGCTGACCACGCACCATGGTGAAATTCGACCTTCACCTTCACAAGAGGGCCGGAAGAACCTAAGTTACCATCATGCATGTGAATTCCCAATTTGAGTTATGTTGTCTAGGGCAATTAAGTCAATGAATCATGGGGAACACAATTTTCAAGTTGTCCCTAAATTTGAGTATCTTCCTGCATAGTTAGTTTAGTTTTTATTTTTATTCTTTAATTACAAAGAAAACCCCCCATTTAGAGATTTTAGTAATTGATGTTTGATATGATTGGTAGTGGATCTCTATAGTCAAGCCCCATATTCCCCTACAGATTCCACCCTAACCTTCGGTTAGTTTAATTGGTGACAGCGACCACTTTCTTATTGGAGAGTGAACAACATCAAAAATCATGGCAACATTGCCGGGAAATACGGCTAGGTTCTTGACTAGATTTCACTATTAGCTAGTTCAAGTGTTAATTTCTAGATTCTCTTGTATGTTATTTTACTTCTGTTTTGTTTTATTTTGTTTCTTTCCAGGACAAATTTTAAAAAAGAAAGAAAATGTCCGGAGTGTCCCCGATCACAATATTAGGCTTCACGTATGCCCATGTACGATAAGCTATATTGTGAGGAGGACACTTGGTTTTCAACTAATTAGATGTGGGATTTTCAGTTCAACGTCCAATGGTCCAATGAAGACCATTGGCGTTAAGGTCAGGGAAACCAAAATTGGACCTATAGAAGAGAATGTGCTTACAAAGATAGCCAGGATGGTTATTATGAGAAAAACAAGGGGCTAGTTGTCGACTGCAGTAGAAGAGATGGCTTTATAAATGATCCTTATGTGCCACCACACCAATACGATGCAGGCACAAATAACTCCAGAATTGAGGAGATGTTTGATCACCTATTGAAGAAGGTCAACACACGTGATGAGACTCTACGTGGAATGAGACCCGAAATTGCAAACATTAATGAAAAAATAGTCTCATTGGCTATTAAAAAACTTCAGGAATAGTTTGGTTAGGTATCGACTCTACTTAAGTAGTATCAAAGTGGTACATTGCCTAGTGATACAGTGCAAAATTCAAGAATGAACGACAACGTACTGAGGTTACTAGTGGGTGTGGTAAGAGTACTATTGATTCTCCTGTGCTAGTTTTTGTAGAAGATATTCATGAGGAAATAGTTGCAGATAAGGATGTAGTTGAAGGAGAAGAGTGTGGCAAGGAAATAGTAAATGAATCAGTTGAATAGCCAAAAAAGTACAAGCTCGTCCCTAGGCCTCCTCCTCCTTTCCCTCAAAGACTCAAGAAGAGGGAGGACGAAAACAAGGTCAACCACTCTTTCTCCATGTTAAAACAACTATCCATCAACACTCTCCTCACGAAGTTAGTGGAGAAGATGGCCACCATGCCCTGTGTAACTAAAGACATAGTTCGCAAGGGCACTATGTGATCTAGATGCCTACATAAATCTGAAGCCCCTTATGGTCTACAAGAAGCTTAGATTGGGAGCCTTTACTCTAGATAGCATGTAATATCTAGTACTCATTCCCCTGATTATTACACCACCACCCTTTGAGCATGATAGAAAGTTGGAAAAGAAATCAGGGGTCCAATTCATAAGTTCAAGGTGGAAGAAAAAGCTAAATTGTGGAGGAGTAAGGTTCGAGAAATTGGTGAAGTTTGAGTAACCAAGTAGACTAAATTGAGCCACGACAATAAATCAGGCACTGCTTGGGAGGCAACCCAATGTATGTTTTATTTTACCCCTATATTCTCTATTGTTTTGTTGCATTAAGGAAAATGCACAACGTTTTTGATGGCGTATGGGCAGTTATGGATCTAGGTGAAGTCTGAGGAGCTTAGGGTCCATAACTAGCCCAAAAGTATGATCCTGAGGTTTCTTGCCTGTGTTCTTTTTCCTTGTGGATATTTTCTTTCTGTTGAACCAGCATGTTTAGGTAGTGTAGTTAATTTGTGGATATATAGTAGTTACTATCTTTTGTCATATATATAGTCTTTAAATGCTTTTTCTTTTGAAAATTTAGGTACCCTCAAAATTTTTGAGATCGTTGGTTGTTGATGCAATCATGCATTTTAATTATCTGGTGATGTTTATTTTGATAATGTAAATGTAAGTTGATACTGGAAGTATGACCTGTGAATCTATACTTGATTGTGTGTGCAATGTCATATGTGTTGTGAGCTTATTTTGTTGCATTCATGTATCATGTATAGACTTAGAACTTGCCTTGTTACTCTAAAGTGGTTTGGTGATGTGGTTGATTTGGAAAGGATCTTAGGCCTTTGTTCTTTTAGTGAGCCCACTCTTGCCTAAATGACCTATCAAATGGGCTAGTGAATCCCTTATTCTGAATGTTTGAGCCTCTCATGCACTCATTCTTTCTTGATACCTAGCTAGCTTAGCCTTGTTCTATGAAATACCTTAATATTAGCCCTGATCTATCGTTGAACATGTGAACCTTGATGAAGGATGAAAGCTTAAGTTGAGGGTCGCTACAAATAGTGGCCCTAGTTTGGGGAATAGATATTCTATGCTTTAGCTCAGGCTAAAAAACCTAAGTTGAGAGTGGCCCTTATTGTGGTAAAGTAATGAAAATGAGGTGGTTAGCTGGGAAAGAAAGAAATAAATGAAAAAACCATATGCTGGGTGAGAAAAAGAAAACAAAAGTCGCCTTAGATTGAAGAGAATAGCAAAAATGAGTTTAGAAATAAGGAACAAATAAAAAGATAAAGAAAGCACCCGGGGAAAGCTTGAAACAAGAGGATAAGGGTGGATTTAGTGAAAATGGTTGGGTTATGAAGGTAAAAGTGTTGGTAAATATGGATCAAGGATAGCTTTTAGTCACTACTTGCCTAAAATGCCATACTAAAGCCCCGTGAGCCTATGTTACAAGCTGTTAAGTCCTAAAGTGATCCAAATCCACTTGTCGCCAATGCAAAAGTTGATTATAGGGGCAAGCCTATGGTGTTAGTCATTTTCATGAATTTTATTTGTGAGAGTTAAAATGCTTCCATAGTCGCTGAATTCTAAATGCTTTTTGACTGAGTAAGAGGGACTTCCTTTCTGTGAGGGCATTTGCACTACTCTATTAGCACATGACTATACCAGTGATTGTGGATGGTTGATGCTCCTTAGCTTATCATAGTTGGGTTGCCAGATACATCTTTGTATTTTTGTTAAACTTAGTAGCTTTACAATCTTGTTTTGAAAATGAAAGTTGGGTTCCTGAATTAGAGTAAATGATGTATATGCCATTATTATAACTGATATATGTTTCTCATTGTCTACTTAGATTGACTCGTTGCTTGAGGACAATCAACAATTCTAAGTTGAGGGTGTAGATGTGCTATCAAAATACAACACATTTGATGCCTAAAACAAGGGATTTGGTGAGTTCTCAATGCAAATTTCTATGATTTTTATGTGTTTTTGTGTTGTTATTGCAGAAAAGGTAGGTTGGCATGATTTTGGAAGAATATTACAGATTTTTGCTGAAGTACAGGACATACGAGTTCACCTATGAGTCATAGACCAAGCTACGAGTCGTAGGGTGATCTCGTAGCAAGAATAAAAGAGCAAAAATCAGAAAATCTATTAAGTGGAGGTCAACTCTACGAAGCCATCCTACGAGTCGTAGGTCTTACTACGACTTGTAAAGGTGGACTCGTAGAAAAGAAGATTGAGCCAAGACTTTAGACCAAAAATTGAAGGCGTAGACTACGAGAGGAGCATACGATTTGTAGCCCAAGCAATGACTCATACCGGTGGGTTGTACCAATTGAATCTAAAATGCCTAGTACCAGATACGAGACCCCGATAACAACTCATAGGTCACATTACGAGTCATACCTGCGAGGCGTACTGTTTTTTCTGTGTAATTTTTAGGGTTAAGTTTGTAAATCCTATAAATACTTTATGTTAGGGTTTATTTTGGGGAGAGACCAGAGGAGAGAACCGACATTCACAACTACTTTTAAATATTCTAGGAGTATATTTAGGGTTTAGATTAGATTTTTATCTTTGAATTTGAAGACACAATTTTGGGGGATTGAAAACCCACATTGTGTTCATTTGCCATTAATCCAAGCTTGTGGTTTTCAACTTGAAGGTGTTTATGTGCTTCATTGCTTTGGGTAAACTCTTAACTATGTTATTTATTTGCATTATTGTTAATTTTGCCTTAGCCATGAGTAGCTAGACACCCACAACTTGGGGCTGTGTGAACCATGAGTAGTTGACTTGAAATAACCTAGACTTTTTACATTTCATTGATTAGGGTTTTGCATGTACTATTTATTTCCCTTCTTTTTGATTGTCATTTGGTGGTGGCCAACACCGAACTCCGCCAACTATCATGATCCTGACCTAGGTAGTGACGAATAGGAAAAGGGAATTAAATGATAGGATTCGATTGATGTGTTCTCATCTAGTTAACCAAATCTGACCAAGGGAAGGTTGACTGGGACAATGTGTAACGATTAGTTGGCACACCATGGTTGCCGACCACGTGCCATGGTGAAATTCAACCTTCACGTTCACAAGAGGGATGGAAAACCTAAGTTATCGTCCTGCATGGGAATTCCCAATTAGAGTTATGTTATCTGGGGCAATTGAGTTAATGAATCATGGGGAACACAATTCCCAAGTTGTCCCTAAATTTTAGTGTCTTCTTGTACAATTAGTTTAGTTTTTATTTTATTCTTGAATTACAAAGAAAACCCCCCATTTAGAGATCTTAATAATCGATTCTGAAATGATTGGTATTGGATCTCTATAGTCAAGCGCCATATTCCCTGTGGATTTGACCCTAACCTTCTGTTAGGTTATTTGCTAAAAATGACTGCTTTCTTATTGGAGCGTGAACATCATCAGGTATTATAAAAGAGAAGGAGTATCGGAGGCCGAATGGGGACAAAGAGATGGTTATAGAAATGGTCCCTATGTGCCTCCCCACAATTGTGATGCCGGGTCTAGCACTTCTAGGATTGAAGAAACGTTCGACAAGTGGTTGAAGAGGGACAACCATTGAGGTGAGACCTTGAAAGTGATGAAACCAGATATTTCAAGCATAAAAGATAGAGCCTCATTCGGTGGACATTAAGCAATTAGAGCAACAATTTGGTCAAGTTTCTTCTCAATTGAGCCAACATGAAAAGGGTAGTTTGCCAAGTAACAAGCAAAGTTCAAAGTCCAAAGAATGATGGGCATTGCATGACGGTCATGACAAGAAGTAGAAAGAGCACCATAGATCCCCCAATGCCGATAGTTGTGGATGAAAGCCACCAGATGAGTGTTTGTGAAGAAACTACTACCGATAAAACAAAAGAGCAACCGGAGAGGTATAAGACCTTTCCAAGAATGCCCCCACCGTTTCTTCAAAGGCTTAAAAAAAGAAGAGAACGCAATTTTGAGCTTTTTCTAGCGACACTCAAGAAGTTGTCGGTGAATATTCCCTTGATTGAAGCTTTGGAGAGGATTCCGAGCTATGTAAGATGGATGAAAGATCTAGTCAAGAAGAATCAAACAATTAGTTAAGATCTCTCACAAAGTTTCCAATGCTACAGTGCCATCACCATAAAGATATTGCTCCAAAAACATGAAGACACAGGCGCTTTCAGCATACCATGCACTACTGGGAAAGTAGCATTTGCTAAAGCACTTTATGATCTGGGTGCTAGCATAAATTTGATGTCGCTCACCATTTTCAAGAAGCATGGGTTGGGTACTCCTATTCCTACAAAGATACGGTCACTAATAGCAGAAAGAATAGTCAAAAAACCTGTAGGGGTACTTTATGATGTGTTGGTAAAGGTAGACAAATTTCTATTTCCTACAAATTTTGTTATTCTTGAATGTGAAGTTGATTTTGCAATTCCTATCATTTTAGGGAGGCCTTTCCTAGCCACAGGTCACACTCTAGTTGATATGGAAAAAGGACTGCTCACATTCAGGTTTGAGGAAGAAGCAGTGGTGTTTCATGTCTATCAAGAAAGTATTAAAAACTGTGATTTGAGAGTAATCTCGATGATTGAAGCTATTGATGCTGATGAGTCAGAGGTTTTGATCGAGCTACATCTTGGAGTTGATACTTTGGAGGTAGTGTTGATGAATCTTGATGGTGACAGTATCCCAAATTATGAGGAGACAATGAATTCTCTTGGGGTATCATTTGGGCCGAGACGTCAGGCAAAACTAGAGATAGATTTGACGAATAGGGAATCTCCACCCACAAAGCTTTCCATAGAGATCCCACTAGAGTTGGAACTGAAAGCACTCCTGTCACATTTGAAGTATACATTTTTGGGAGGGCATGATACATTGGCAGTCATCATTGCTGCAGATTTGAGTGATTATCAGGCAGAAGCACTTGTAGCAGTACTTAAATAATTCAAAAGGGCTATTAGGTAGACTATTGTAGTATCATTGGCATGCCTCCTGGTATATGCACTCACAAAGTTCAAGTGGCTGAGGAATACAAGCCCAACATTGAGTACCAGAGGCCGTTAAATCCTCCAATGCAAGAAGTGGTTCAAAAAGAAATCATCAAGTGGTTAGATGCAGGGGTAATTTATCCTATTGCAGGCAGTGAGTGGGTGAGCGCTGTTAAGTGCATCCCAAAGAAAGGGGGTATTACAGTAGTGCCTAATTCCAAAAATGAGTTAATTCCTATGCGACCAGTCACTGGATGTAGAGTTTGTATGGATTATAGAAAACTTAACGCCTCCACAGAGAAAGACCATTTTCCTATGCCATTCATGGATCAGATGCTTGATAGACTTGTAGAAAATGGTTGGAACTATTTCCTTGATGGATATTCGTGGTACAATCCAATTTTTATCACACCACAGGATCAAGAGAAAACCATATTTACATGCCATCATTGCACATTTTCATTTAAAAGTATGTCGTTTGAGTTGTGCTATCCTCCAGCTACATTTCAAAGATACATGATGTCTATTTTCTCGAAAATGGTGGAGAGTACGATTGAGGTGTTCATGGATGATTTTAGTATAGTTGGTCAATCCTTTGAAGACTATCTGTTACATTTGCATGATGTCTTGCAGAGACGTGTCAAAAGTCACCTGATGTTGAATTGGAAGAAGTGTCACTTCATGGTCAAGGAAGGTATTATGCTGGGTCATAGAATTTTGGGTAAAGGCATTGAGGTTGATAAAGAAAAAATTGAGGTTATCGAGAAACTTCCACCACCGATCTCAGTAAAGGTGTTAGGAGCTTCTTGGGCCATGTAGGATTCTATTGGCACTTCATTAAGGATTTCTCCAAGATTTCGCATCCTTTGTTCAAACTATTGGAGAATGATACAAACTTTGTGTTTGATGATGTCTATATGCAAGCTTTTGAAGAGTTGAAGAAGAGGATGACTTTAACACCTATCATTGTGGCTCCGGATTGGACAAAAGCCCTTTGAATTAATGTGTGATGCTAGTGGAGTTGCATTAGGTGTTTCTAGGACAGCGCAAGGAGAAATTCCTACATCCTATCTATTATGCAAGCAAAGCACTGAATGTAGCCTAGAAAAACTATACAGTCACGGAACAGGAATTGCTTGCATTGGTCTTTACATTCGAGAAGTTCTGATCATACTTATTGGGAGCCAAAGTGATAGTGCACATAAACTACTGCAAGAATTCAACTTTGATATGATTGATAGGAAGGGGCTAGAGAATCAAGTTGCCGATCACCTCTCTATGTTAGAAGATGAGGCTATGGTGCAGTTTGATGATGGTTGTGATATTGATGATTCATTCCCTGATGAAAGAGTGTTGGGAGCTTCACATGATCTTGCACCTTGGTTTGCAGATTATGCCAATTACTTGGTAATAATATTGTACATCCTAACCTGCACACTCATCAACATCACAGGTTCATACATGATGTGAGAAAATTCTTTTGGGATGAGTTGTACCTGTTTTGTGTATGTGCTGATGGGATTATCCGTAGTTGTGTTCCAGAAGTGGAAATGATGAGTATTCTCAAAGCTTGCCACTCCTTGTTAGTTGATGGTCATCACAGTGGAGCCCGTACCACTTATAAAGTGTTAAAGTACAGATATTATTGTCCCTCTATACATCAAGATGCTCATGACTATGTTATGTCTTCTGACAAATGTCAAAGAGAGGGTGGAGTCTCATGGAAGCAAGAACTTTCGCTTAATCCTATTTTGGTGATCGAGTTGTTTGATGTCTGAGGAATTGACTTCATGGGTCCCTTTGTGAGCTCACACGGGAATAAGTATATACTGGTTGCTATAGACTATGTTTCTATATGGATGTAGGTTGTAGCTTTGGCAAATAATGAGGGCAAGAGTGTCACGGGCTCTCTTCGAAAAAACATATTTTCAAAGTTTGGAACACCTCGAGCAATCATCAGTGATGGAGGTTCTCATTTTTTCAATAGGCTTTTCAAAGCTCTCCTTGAGAAATATAGTGTGAAACATCGTGTCGTGACTCCTTACCCTTCCCAAATAAGTGGGCAAGTAGAGGTGTCGAATAGATAAATTAAGCAAATCTTGTCCAAGACTATGAATCTGAATCATACCTATTGGTCCCGCAAGTTGGATGATGTATTATGGGCCCTATCGCACCACTTTTAAACCACCGATTGGTATGTCCCTATACCAATTGGTTCTAAGAAAAGCTTGTCACTTATCAATTGAACTTGAACAAAAAGCAGTGTGGGCATTAAGCTAAACCTAGATCGGAATGGAGTAGCAGCACCTAGGCCAATGCAGATTAATGAGCTAGACAAGTTTCGATTGAGAGCGTATGCGAGTTCTGCAAGTACTAATAAACAATGAATATTTAGCATGATCACAGAATTGAGAACTGCTAATGTGCACCAGGGGGACATGTGGTTGCTTTATAAATCTCAATTGAAGTGATTTCCTGGGAAGCTCAGATCTAAGTGGATGGGTCCTTTCCAAGTAGTACATGTTTTTAGCCATAGTGCTATCAAGCTAGAAAGCAGGGATGGAAAGTTCTTCAAGGTCAATGGTCAAAGAGTCAAGGTCTACATGGGCGCCATGGAGGAAATTAAGATAGTTGAGGATTGGGACCTTGAAGAAGCATGAATATCAAAGTTTATCTCTTCGTGCCGTGACACTAAATCATGCACTTCTTGGGAGGCAACCTAATGTATGCCCCTTAATTCCCTTATTTGTTACATATACATACTTTAAAGATAAAGTATCATCTTTTGCTAGGGTGTTGGAAGTTATGGACTAGAGTTAAGTCTGAGTAGCCTTTAGTCGATAACTTTCCTATTTTTGATCCCAAGGTTTTCTTGTCGTATTTCTTTTTCCTTGTGGATGAGTTTATTTTCTGTTGAGCCGGCATGTTCAGGTGTTGTAGGTAATTTGTAGATATATAGTGGTTATTACCTTTTTCTTGTGAATAACCTTGAATGGTTTTATGAATGTTTTAAAAATTGGGTGCCCTCAAAATTTTTGGGATTGTTAGTTACTATTGTAATGTTGCATATGATCAATTTGGCAATGTTTCTTCTGATGAAGAGAAGGCAAGTTGATGCTTGAAACATGACCTTTGAGTCTATGTTGATTTTGTATGAAATGCTATGTGTGTGTGAGCTTATTTTGTCATATTCATGCATTGTGTACTGATTTCGAACTTGCCTTGCTGCTCTAAGACTAGATTAGAGATGTGGTTGATTAGGAAAGGATCTTAGGCTATTTTTCTTTAAGTGTGGATCTTAGGCCATTGTTTTTTAAGTTAGTCCACTTTTGCCTAAATAACCTACCAAATGTAGTGGTTTGACCCTTGTTCCAAATGTTTGAGCTTTACATGTACCTATTCTTTCTTGACACCTAGCTAGCCTAGCCTTGCTTTGTGAAATACCTTGATGTTGGCCCTAGTCTATCCTTGAACATGTAAACCTTGATGGAGGCAAAAAGCGTAAGTTGAGGGTGGCTACCAAAAGTGGCCCTGGTTTGAGGAATGGAGATTGTGTACTTCACCTCAGGCTAAAAGCCTAAGTTGAGGGCAACTTAATGTTATGATAAAGGAATGAAAATGAGGTGATTAGTGGGGAAAGAAAGAAATAAGAGAAAATCATGTGCCTGGTAAGAGAAGAAGAAAGAAAAGTTGCCTTTAATTGAAAAGAATAGCAAAATGAGTTCAAAAATGAGGTACAATTGAAAAAGGTAAGGAAAGCACTCAGAAAAGCTTGAAAATGAAGAAGAAGGGAGGACATAATGAAAATGGGTGAGTTTTTGAGGTCAAAATGTTGGAAAATGTGGTGCAAGGATAACTTTTAGTCACTACTTGTCAAAAATGTCATACCAAAGCTCCATGAGCCTGCATTACAAGCCTATAAAGTCCTAGAGTGATCCTAGTTCAACTAGTCGACAGTCTGGATTATGAGTATATGGGCAAGCCTATGATGTTGGTTACCATGCATGAATTCCATTTATGAGAGTGAGGATGCTTGCACAGTCTCTGAACTTTGAATGCATTTTTGAGTGAGATGGAGGGACTTCTTTTCTGTGAAGGCATTTGTATGACATGATTGGCATATGACTTTTTAGTGATTGTGAATTGTTGATACACCTTCGCTTGTCATAGCTGGATTGTCAGATGTATCATCATATCTTGGTTTGCTTGGTGGCTATTCAATCAGGTTTTGAAAATGAGAATTGGATACCTGAGTTGGGATTGAGTAATGTATATGCCATTAGAATATTGTCTATATGTTCCCTATTGTCTATTTAGATCGAGTCCTCGCTTGAGGAAAAGCAACAATTGTAAGATGAAGGTGTTGATATGCTGTCAAAATACATCACATTTAATGCCTAAAAGAAGGAATTTTGCAAGTTCTTAATACGACATTTTATGGTTTTTATATGTTTTTTGTGTTGTTCTTGCAGAAAATACAGGTTACCATAATTTTGGGAGAAAATTACATATTTTGATGAAGTTCAATACATACGAGCCACCCTATGTGTCGTAGCTCAAGCTATGAATCTTAGAGTGCTCTCGTAACAGGAAAAAGTGTCCAAAATTAAAAATTTGCAAAGTGAAGGTTAGCTATACGAGGCCATCCTATGTGTCGTATGTCTCACTATGACTCACTACAACTAGGGACTACGTGAAGACACTATGAGTCGTAGATTAGACCACAAATCATAGCAATGGATCATGGCAGTCAAGTACAAAATGGCAAGTGCTTACTACAAAAGTCCGACTACGACTCGTAGGTCCTACAAGTCGTAACTGTGAACCGTTCCTGTTGCTAGCTGTATTTTCTATTTTATTTTTAGAGTCTTTTTGTAAATAGTATAAATTGTTACTGATAGGCTTTTTGAAAGAGATTTGACATTTTTACAGATTTTACATCAACTTTGAATATTCTTAGAAAACGTTTCTAGGGTTTAGTGTAAATTTTAGTAGTTTACTTTTGAAGACCCACTTTGGGGAATTTGAAATCATTTGTACTCAACTTCCATAAATACAAGCTCGTGGTTTCAACATCAAGGTGTTTGTTTTTTTATTGCTTTTCGGTAATATCTCAACCATGTCTTTCATATTCATTGTTTGTGATTTTGCCTTAGTCATGAGTAGCTAAGCACCCACAACATGGAATTGTGTGAACCATGCGGAGCTAACTTGAAATAACCTAGATTTTGTGCATTTATTTGATTAGGTATTTGCATGTATTGTCTATTTTCCTTCATTTTGAATGTTTTTTGGTAGTGGCCAACACCATATCCCGCCTACTATCACGATCCCGACCACGGTAGTGACGAATGACAAAGGGGAAGTAGATGACAAGATTTGATTGATGCGTTCTCATCTATTCAACCAAACTTGACCAAGTGGAGGTTGACAGAGAAAATGGGTAACAGTTAGTTGGCACACCATAGTTGCTGACCAAGCTCCATGGTGAAATTCGATCTTCACCTTCATAAGAGGGTTGGAAGAACCTAAGTTATAGTCTTGATTGGAGTTATGTTGTCTGCGTTAATTGAGTCAACGAATCATTGGGAATACAATTCCCAAGGTGTCCCTCAATTTGGTTGTCTTCTCACATTTGTAGTTTAGTATTTCTATTTTATTCTTCAATTTGAATTGCAACCCGCCGCCCAATTCTAGAGAATATAGTGATCGATGCTTGAAATTGTTAGTGGATCAATATAGTTAAGCCCCGTATTTCCTGTGGATTCGATCCTAACCTTTGGTTAGGATTATACTTGACTACAACTGCTTTACTGTTGGAGTGTGAACTTATGTATATAACCAAGTGAAAGTGAGGGAGTGTGACATTCCCAAGATAGCTTTCCGGACAAGGTATGGGCATTTTGAGTTTGTGGTTATCTCGTTTGGGTTGACTAATGCACTTGCTATATTTATGGATCTCATGAATAGGGTCTTTAAACCCTACCTTGTCTTATTTGTGTTGGTTTTATTGATGATATCTTGATTTATTCCCATATTGAAGAGGAGCATGTGAGACACTTGAGAGTGGTATTGCAAATCTTTAGGGAGGAGAGGTTGTAAAATATGAAAAATATGAGTTTTGGTTGAAAGAGGTTGCTTTTCTAGGGCATGTGATATCGGGTGATGGCATTAAGGCGGATCCTAAGAAGACAGAGGTGATCAGAAATTGGCCTAGACCTTTGAATCCACTGGACATTAGAAGTTTCTTGGGTTTGGCGGGTTATTACCGGAGGTTTGTGAATGGCTACTCTTCTATTGCTTCTCCTACAAATAAGTTGATACAAAAGAAGGAAAAATTCACATTGACCAATGAATGTGAGAGGAGTTTTCAAACTTTGAAAGATAAGCTTGTCTCCACTCCTATCTTGTCCCTATCGGAAGGGTTCGAAGGATTTGTGGTACATTGTGATGCCTCAAGAATTGGTTTAGTGTGTGTTTTGATGCAAAACGGTAAGATAATAGCATATGCCTCTAGACAACTTAAGGTGTATGAGAAGAATTATCTCACCCATGATCTTGAATTGGCGGTTATTGTATTTGTTTTGAAAATTTGGTGTCACTACTTGTGTGGGGTTCATGTTGATGTGTTTTTCTATCACAAGAGTCTCCAATATATGTTCACCCAAAAAGATCTTAATTTGAGACAAAGAAGGTGGTTAGAGCTCCTTAAAGATTATGATGTGCATGTGCATTATCACCCTGACAAAGCTAATGTTGTGGCCGATGCTCTAAGTAGGGTGTCTATGGGTAGTCTAGCTCATGTCGATAATGGTTGCATATAGGTGGCTAGAGAAGTTCATCGGTTGGCTTAGGGTTATATTGGATGAAGTTGACAATGGTGGTGTAGTGGTTGTTGATGGTTCTAAATCTTCCTTGATTGAGGAGTAAAAGGCAAAACAAGATCTTGATCCCTCCTTGTTAGAGTTGAAGGCCTTGGTGAGAGATGGTAAAGTGGAGGTTTTGTCCCAAGGGGGAGATGATGCCCTTAGGTACCAAGGTAGGTTGTGTGTGCCAAATGTGGATGATGTGAGAGAATTGATCATGAAGGAGGCCCATAATTCATCCTATTCCATTCACCCCAGTTCTACAAAAATGTATAGAGATTTGAGGGAGGTCTATTGGTGGAGTGGTAGTAGGAGGGAGATTGCCAAGTTCGTATCCACATGTCACAATTGCTAACAAGTAAAATACGAGCATCAAAGGCCGGTTGGCCTAGACCAAGATGTTTAAATGCATTTGTTGCATTCATGTCAGGCTGAAACCTTCATGATTACTTCTCTTATACACATTTCTTTGACATTCAGGGACGAATGTTCCCAAGGGGGAGATATTGACATGCCCCAAATTGTGCTTTGGAAATGCCCATAATCATGATTTGCATATATCTCAAAATTCATGTGTGATATCAAAAATTTGATTTTATATTCTTGATCAGGGGTGAAATCGAGTGGGAAATGGTTATAACCTAAATTTTAGAGGACCCGTAGCGAAAAACTAAATTTCGCTAATTTATGATTTCTAGAGAGCATCCGCGCCTTGGATGTGATGCGCCAGGGTCGCGGGCAGTATAACTTTTCCGCGCATTTGGTCTGCATTGTGGACTGGACGCAGACCAATACAAGTTTTCCTTAGTTTTTCCCGTGCCAGCCAAGGGCATTGGGGTCATAGCTCCATGCCCACTTATGCGTAAAAACACCCGTACTTAGCCATTTTTCAACTCTATATCACTCAAGACCCTCTAAACAATCTCTCCAAGACTTAACAAAATAATTCATTCAAATTTCAAGGATTTCAAGCTTATCTTTGGATTCAAGCTCTACGTTCTCTTCAGGCTCATCTATGAAAAACCATTTTTGAGGCATGTGGGTTTCATCCATTGAATCCTTTCACCCATCAAGCCCAATCTTCCTTTTTATGAAAATAACATGTTTTCAAGTTGTATCATCTATCTCTTATAATGGATTATGATCATAAATTATGTTGGGGCTTTATGAAATGTTGATTGGTTATGCATGTCTATCTATTTCAAGCTTATACAATGAATTAATTTTGTCTATTGAGATTATGTATGTTTTGAGCTATGAAACTATGATCTACTATGAGATTTGATGATGAATTTCAAAACACCTTACATGAGAATTTTACTATATGTTGGTGGGATGATCTACATTGAGTTTTCCCATATTATTTCACTCTTGAATTGCATGACTTTGAACAAGCATTATGCACCCACCTGGTAGTTCATTAAATGTCTTGACAAGGATTCTCAATTTATTGATGATCTATTACATGGGCTATAAATCAAGTGACTTTGTGATGAGTAAGGGCTTGCATGTATGCATTGAATTCATGAAAAGTATCTACGATGTTGCAAGTAGACCACACCTTTTTGGGGGTGACATGCCCACTCACCTTGTTGAGGTGGTGACATGCCTCAATTACCTTGTTGCGGGTTACATGCCCAATCACCTTGTTGAGGGTTGGGTACCTCAACCACCTTGTTGGAGAGTGACATGCCCAATTACCTTGCTGAGCGGTGAATCCTCAATCACCTTACAAGGGGGTGACATGCCTTAGATTCCAAGTGGTAGTTCCCTTGGTCTATGTTGATTATTGTCTCTTCCCACATGTGATATGTATTATGCAAGTTATATGATTTGCAAGCATATTTGATTTCAAGCATTGATCATGCATGCCATATTGATATTATACCTATCTATTGCTTATGATATGTATTTTGACTATATTGGCTCATGTCTTGTTGCATTGTATCTTACATACTTAGTATATACAAATGTACTAACATAAACTCTATACCTATATGATATTACCATGTAGGACCGGAGCACCTCTTGATCATCCTCCACGTGGCTAGTTTGGTACTTTGGAAGATAAGCATTGGTGAGTCCTAAAGTATGAGGACACTATTTATACTACTCTTTCTATTTAATATTTCTTTATGTTGAACACTTGTTACTATGAGGGTGAGCCCAGAAAGTGTCTTGGACCCTGCTTCATTCTATGTTAGAGGTGTTGTTGGCTATTTGATGTACTTGTGCTATGAGCTTGGCTCTTTTATGCTTTTATAAATATCAAGACTTCCATCAGTTCCGCTTCCCTTATTTATATCTCTTGTATTGTTTACTTTGCTTCCGTGACCAAAGATGTGTGAATGATATGCTAAGAGGCTTGTTTTGGGTCCCTTCGAGTTCCCATTCATCGTGTCACGTCTATGCCCTAGGCTTTGGTCGTGATAGTTGGTTAGCTACTCAAATTGCAGTCATTGAATTCTCTTGAGTCTACATATTCCCTTGGGTTTGACCCTAACCTTGGTTAGGTTCTATTTCTTGACAACAACCGCTTTGTCCTCTAAAAGGAGGTTAACTTGGGCGACATCACCTGCCCCTCGTGAGAATATTTAGTAACTTGGAGTTTTGAAGACACTATTAGAGGAGACCTTCTATGAGCCGTAGTGTAATGTTTGACTCATAGACAGGTCTCCTAAGGTCGTGCCTATAAAAATTCAAATATGGAGATGTCATAACCCAAACCTAGGGCCTAGACGTTACGCGGTAAATGAGGAATTAGTATATCATTCACACATCCTTGGTCGTGAAAGTAAAATAATATTAACAAGAGATATGAAAAAGGGAAAAAGAAACTAAGGGAAGTCTTGATATTTATAAAGCATAAAAGAGTCAAAGCTCAAAGCATAAATATATCAATTGTTCCAAGAGCAGCTCTAAACATAGATTGTAGTGGGGGCCAAGACACTCTCCGGGATCACCCTCATAGTATCAAATGGCCAACATAAGGGAAATAACAAAAAGGAAAGAGTAACATAGATAGCATCCTCGGACTTGAAGACTCACCAAAGCGCATCTCCAAAGCACCAAACTAGCCACATGAACGATGATTGAGAGGTGCTCTGGTTCCTACATGGTAACATCATGTAGGCATAGAGTATGCATTAGTACATTTAAATGTACTAAGTATGTAGGATGCAATGTAATAAGACATAGGCAACATGGTCAAAATGCATAATCATAACCAATGGATAAGTAGAATATCTAAATGGCATGCATGATCAATACTTGAGGTAAAACATGCTTGTAAATCATATAACTTGCAAGAATAGGTTACACGTGTAGGAAGAGACAATAATCATAATAGCCCAAGAAAACTATCGCTTGAACTCCAAGGCATGCCACCCCCCTTTGAAGGTGATCAAGGTACCTACCCCTCAACATGGTACTACGGGCATGCCACCCCCGAAAAGGTGATTGAGGTACATATCCCTCAAGAAGGTAGTATGGGCATGCCATCCCCCGACAAGGTTATTGAGGTACATACCCCTCAATAAGGTTGTACGGGTATGCCACTCCCCGACAAGGTGATTGAGGTACATATTCAACATGGTAGTATGGGCTTGCCACCCCCGACAAGGTGATTGATGCATGTCACCCCCTCAACAAGGTGATTGGGCATGCCAACACCCAAACAAGGTATGGTCAACTTGCAATACCATAAATAATTTCCATAAATTCAATGCATACATACAACCACTTAATTATGTCACTTGACTTGTAAACCATGCAATAGATCATCAATAACTCAAGTATCGTTGTCAAGACATTTTATCAAACACTTGGCGGGTGTGTAATTCTAGTTCAAAATCATGCAATTCAAGAATGAAGTAATATGAGAAAACTCAATGTAAATTAACCCACCAGCACATAGTAAAATCCTTAGGTAAGATACCTTGAAATCCATTATCAAATCTCATAACAGATTATAGTTTCATAGCCTAAAACATACATAATCTCCATAGACAAAACCAATTCATAGTATTTAGCTTGGAATAGATAAACATGCCACAAACCATCAACATTTCACAAAACCTCAACATAAATTATAATCAAAATTAATAATAAGAGATACCCATATATAATACAACTTGAAGACATGTAATTGTTATAAAAAGGAAAGTTAGGCACCATGGGTGAAAGGACCCAACGGTTGAAACCCACATACCTCAAACTTGGGTTTTCTTGATGTAGTCTTTAAGGAGACTTGAAGCTTGAATAGAGTTCTTGAGATCCGGAACTAAGCTTGAGACACTTGACTTTGGATGAACTATTCGGTTAAGTGATGGATAGGGTTTTGATAGGGTCTTCAGTGGTATAGAGATGAAAAATGGCTAAGTATATGTTTTTATGCATATATGGTTATGGAGCTATGACCCCAAGGCCCTTGGGCAAAGCAAAATCTTCAGGAAAAATTAACACTGATCCGCGGCCAAGGATCGCCACTTAAATTCCTAATTTTTCGAAAATTATATTTCGCTACGGGTCCTCTAAAATCGGGTTTATACCCATTTCCCACTCAATTTTGCCATTTGATGAAGAATACAAAGTCAGATTTTTGATATCATGCATGAATTTTGAGATATATGGAAATTACAATTATGGGCATTTCTGAAGTGCATTTTTTGACGTTTTTGGGGTGTTTCTATATCTCCCGATTGGGAACATTCATCCCCGAATGTCAAAGAAACATACATAAGAGAAGTAATTGTGAAGATTTTAGCCCAACATGAATACAAAATGCATCTAAATATCATTTTCAAAAATCTCAACATGAGTGTCAAAATCATCATGAACTTGTAAACATAAACATGAATACATGCAAAATGACATAAGGGCTGAAACTTTAGACTTGAATTCATATATGGGATTTAAATTAGTACCTTAGGCTTGAGTAGAGTTAAAGAGATATGTATATCATTTTCTGATGTCCGCCTCGGCTTCCCATGTGGTACTTTCAACTTGTTAGTTCCTCCAAAGGACCTTGACAGAAGCTACATCCTTGTTTCTCATCCTCTTTACTTGTTTATCAAAAATCTCTATGGGGACCTCCGCATACGTCAAATTGTCCTCTATAATAGCCACAACATCTAAGGGCACCGTAGCACTAGGATCATCCACACATTTCCTCAACATGGACATGTGGAAGACCGGATGAACCATATTCATATCAATAGGCAACTCCAATTCATAGGCCACCTTATTAATCCTTCTCAAAACTCTACAAGGACCCAAAAACCTTGGGCTTAACTTACCCTTCTTGCCAAATCGAACTACACCCTTCATGGGTGAGACTTTCAAGTAAACCCAATCACCATCCTTAAATTCAAGATTTCTCCTTCTCACATCAGAGTATGATATTTGTCTACTTTGGCTGTTTTCTATATTTCTCGTATCAACCTCACCTTATCCAAAAGGCCTCTATGACCAAATCTGGATCTAGCAAAGCCATCTCTCCCACTTCAAACCTTCCAACCGGGATCTACAACGTATACCATAAAGAGCTTCAAAAGGAGCCATACCAATACTTGAATGGTAACTATTTTTGTGAGAAAATTTAATAAGCGGAAGATATTCATCCTAGCTACCCTTAAATTCCAAAACCCAAGCTCTAAGCATTTCCTCAAGAGTTTTGATGGTCCTCTTGGTTTGGCCATCAATTTGAGGGTGAAAGGTCGTGCTAAGCTTAACCTTGGTACCAAGTCCTCTTTGAAAGGACTTCCAAAAATGTGAAGTGAATTGAGCACCATGATTCGAAATGATAGAAAAAGGCACCCCATGCAATTTAACCAACTCATGTATATAAAACTTAGCATAATCTTCGGCACCATAAGTAGTTTTGACCTGTATGAAGTGAGCCCACATTGCCATTCTATCCATAACAATCCAAATAGAATCAAAATGCTTTCTAGTCTTAGGCAACCCACATGTTGATTTCATCCCGCTTCCAAGTAGCAATCTCTATATATTGGGCTAGGTCACCCAACCCTTTACGTTCGGCTTTTACTTGTTGGCAATTGTGACATCCGGATATGAACTTGGCAATGTCTCTCTTCATACCACCCCACCAATACACTTCCCTCAAGTCTCTATACATCTTTATAGAACCAGGGTGAATGGAATAGGATGAATTATGAGCCTCCTTTAAGATCAATTCTTTCAAATCACCCACATTTGGAACACACAATATACCTTGGCATCTAAGGGCACCATCTCCCCCTTGGGAGAAAACCTCTACTTTACCATCTCTCACCAAGGCCTTCAACTCTAGCAAGAAGGGGTCATGATCTTGTTTTGCCTTGACCTCCTCAATCAAAGAAGACTTAGAACCATCAATAACCACTACACCACCATTATCAACTTCATCAGACCTAACCCCAAATCTTGCCAATTGATGAACCTCTCTAGCTACCTCTTTGCCACTATCATCAACCTGAGCTAGACTACCCATAGAAACCATACTTAAATCATCAACCATAACATTAGCTTTACCAGGGTGATAATGCACACTCATATCATAATCATTAAGGAGCTCTAACCACCTTCTTTGTGTCAAGTTAACATCTTTTTGGGTGAACACATATAGGAGACTTTTATGATCGGTAAACACATCAATATGAACCCTATACAAGTAGTGACATGAAATTTTCAAAGCAAATACCACGACCGTCAATTCAAGATCATGGGTGGGATAATTCTTCTAAAGCACCTTAAGTTGTCTAGAGGTATACGCTATCACCTTACCATTTTGCATAAAACACACCCCAAACCAATTCTTGAGGCATCATAATATACAACAAACCCTTCCAACCCTTCGTGTAGAGATAAGATAGGATTGAAGACAAGCTTATCTTCCAAACTATGGAAACTATTTTAACATTAATTGGTCCACACAAATTTTGCCTTCTTATGTGTCAACTTAGTCATAAGAGAAGCAATACAAGAGAACCTATTTACAGAACTCTAGTAATAACTCACCAAACCCAAGAAACTCCTAATATCTGATGGAGTCAAAGGTTCCGGCCAATTTCTATTGACCTCCGTCTTCTTAAGATCCACCTTAATACCATAACCCAACACCACATGTCCTAGAAAAGCTACCTTTTTAAAAAAAACTCACATTTTTCATATTTAGCATACAACCTATCCTTCCTCAAGATTTGCAACACCACCTTGAAGTGATTCACATGCTCCTCCTCACTATGGGAATAAATCAAGATATCATCAATATAAATCACCACAAATAAGTCAAGGTAGGGTTTAAAGATCCTATTTATGACGTCCATGAATATAGTCGGTGCATTAGTCAACTCGAAGGACATCACCACAAACTCAAAGTTCCTATACCTATTACAAAAAGCTTTCTGGGAATGTAACACTCCCTCACTTTCATTAGGTGATACCCGGACCAAATATCAATCTTAGAAAAGTGACTAGCCCCTTGAAATTGGTGAAAAAGGTCATCAATCCTTGGTAGAGGTTACTTATTCTTTATGGTGACCCTATTAAGGTACCAGTAATCAATGCATATTCTAAGAGAACCATTCTTCTTCTTCACAAATAATACTGGTGCACCCCAAGGTGATTTACTAGGCCTTATAAAACCCTTCTCCAACAAATCCCTCAATTGTTGCTTCAACTTCTTCAACTTTGCCAAGGCCATATGGTAAGGGGGATTAGAAATGGCTTGAGTGTTGGGAAGGAGGTCGATACAAAAGTCTATTTCTCTTTCGGGAGGAACATCGGGAAGCTAATTGGGAAAGACATCAAGGTACTCACCACCGAAATCGAATCTATAGGAAGGACTTTGGACTTAACATCCCTAACCCTCACAAGATAATGGAGACACCACTTAGAAATCAACTTAGGGGGTTTAAGACTAGAAATGAATCAATCCTTGACCACTACATCACAACTTTCCCACTCAAGGACGGGTTCATTAGGGAATTGGAATTTAAACCTACAGGTTATAAAATAAATAGAAGCATAATATGCATGCAACCAATCCCTCCTAAGAGTGGCATCAAAATCCATCATATCTAATTCAACAAAATCATAACATAAGATTTTATGAAAAATGAACACGGGACAATTTCTAGACTCTTTTTGCAATAACGGACTCACCAATGGGGGTAGACGCTGCATAAGGTTCACACAACAATTTGGGGCAAACATAGAGATTTTTGGCAACAAATGGAGTAACAAAAGAAAGAGTAGCACTCAGGTCTATCAAAGCATACACATCAAAATAAAAAATATTTAACATACCGGTGATGACAACGGGCATCATATTCACCCCTTGTCTTCCTTGAAGAGGTTAAAATCAATTTTTCCTTGGAGCACCCCCTTGTTGGCCTTCTGTTCCCTTTAGACCCGCTTTTGCATCTTGGCCTTGTGGATGAACATCTCTACCATTGTTTTGTGGAAGAGAAAAATCAATCACCTTATGACCCACCTCACTACAACCATAGCATGCATTAGTGTGCTTCAAACATTGGCCATTATGGCTCCTACCACACCTTTATCTTATAGGGCTATCATTAGCAAACCTTTTATTAGGAGCGTTAAAAGACCCTTGGCCATAGAACTTGTGGCCATGAGCAAACCAGCCACCCTTAGAATTTTGGAGTCCATCTTCAAAATGAGCCCTCTTGGATTCGCCACTTCTTCTCTTTCTAAGCTTTTCTCCCTCTAATTGTTCGGCATATGTCATGAGACGGGACAAATCTATATCACCCACTAACATGGCGGTTCGACACTCCTCCTTGACCAAGTGGGACACTGTTGATACAAATTTGTTCATCCTTTGACATTTGGATGAAATATTTGGTTAAGTCAGACACTTGAATTTGGATGAAATATTTGGTTAAGTCTTAAGAGGGTCTTGAGTGATATAGTGTTGAAAAATGACTTAGTACAGGTGTTTTTATGCATAGGTGGGCATAGGGCTACGACCCCAAGGCCTTTGGGCCGAAACAAAATTTTCAGGAAAAATAAATACTGGCGTGTCGCGGCCAGGGCGCAAATTGCCACTGGAATTCGTAATTTTGAGAAAGTTATTTTTTGCTACGTGTCCTCTAAAATCGAGGCTATACTAATTTCACACTCAATTTTTCGCCTGATCAAGAATACAAAGTCAGATTTTTGATATCACACACGAATTTTGCAATATATGGAAATTACGATTATGAGCATTTCCAAAGCACATTTTTGTGGTGTTTTTGGTGCGTTTCAGGAGCCATATCTATAACTCAGTCTATGAATCATAGAATTTTCTACAAGTCATACCTGGTCTTGTAGAGTAGTTCTAGAAGCCAAGTTAACTGCACCCTGCAATCTACGAGGGCCTTTATACGATTCGTAGTTTTCAATACGACCCATAGTCGAGCCTCCGTGGACTCATCTTTCATCAGTTCTACTATGTTCTTGTTATACGTTCCTATACTTGTGGTGCTAATCATAACATTAAATGTGTACATTTTAGGTACTATGGCCCCAGAGCAAGTGAAAATGAGATACGGGCCTTGCTGCGTGTTTACGAGATGAGTCCTCGAAGGATCAAGGAAACTCCTAGGCCAGTTGATCTTTAGAGGAGCTCAGTGTTCAGCCTGATATAGACTCCGAGTGACTACAGACATAGGCTACTACTTGATAGTTAGGGCATCCCTAGACTCAGGCTATTGTGGTCCACCCTCCCTAGTCTGACGAGGAGGGCGACAAAGACAACAGCTTGAAACAGATGACTTTCTCCAAGGAGGGATATGAGTCCAGATCCAGAGAAGAGTCTGAGTTTGTGTCTTCAGCAGCACCCCGAGCATCACCCTCACCACCGGATATATTGTCTAATTAGTGATGCATACGGGGTATGTAGACTATCTATGAAGATGATGTGCCGAAGGATGAGCGAGGTCGACTAGCCCATTCCACCTTAGAGGAGCCCCGGATTAGCACCTCTAGGCTAGACAATATCCCTGGACTCTAGGACACTAGTGCCTGATACAGGCTCTAGTGGCTAGCAGCACTATAGGGGAAGTACTCCCTATCTATGGTTGATGACTGTTTTGGATTCTATGCCCCCAAGGTCCATGGTTCTCTCCTGAGGAGGAAGAAACCCCTGACGTAGCCCCTATTGGAACACGTGAGGGGTGTATAGTTGATATTTTGGAGGACACCATCCATCACATACTATTTGGTCTGCAGTACCAAGCCCCTAAGACCACAACAAAGTTTAAGTACAGATTGGGGCATACTTGGGATAAGCCTCTGATGAGTGATCCAGCCCGCAAGGCCACTTTAATGAGATGGGTTGCCGACCACATTGCTAAGTAGGGCCAGGACCCTGAGTGGGTATCTACTTCATTAGAGCCCATATGAAAGCATCCCTTAGCTTCACTGGTAAATTTTGGTGAACTGTGGTGAGATTGCAAATTTGGCCCACACGTGCAGATAATACCTTGACGCAAGACTGTGCAGTATTGGTTGCCAGCATCTTGGTCGGATGTGACATAGACTAGGTTCGCCTGATTGCATTTCACATTCATGATGCAGCCCTAAAGAGGTCTACTTCTGTTAGTTTCCCATTCTTGATATATCATCTCTGTATAGAGGTGGGGGTAGAGATCATTCATAGTTTGGACTCTCTAATCAAGGTTCAGAGGACTTTAGATGCTAGCCTGATTAAGGCTTATGAACACCTAGTGGCCCTCTGGTAAGCACCATGCTCTTCCAGTTCAGATGATAGAGATGTTCACCGTAGTGCCACCGCCTGAGCCTCCACCTTCTTCCACCACTGCTGCTCCCACTAATGAAAGGCCTCCCACCAACAGAGGCTAATATAGAGAGGGGGTCGAGTACTACCACTGCTACACTAGAGGTCTTGCGCGAACACACACTACTCGCTTGCATGGTTTATGGGTCAGCAGAATCCATTCAGGCCATGGCGCAGAGGTAGCCTCGTATTGAGTCCCAATTGAATCATTTACTATAGTATATTTGGCCTTGGGTTTGGTTGGCCATCTCATAAGTGAGGCACGTATGTAGACGTACACTGTGGATGCTATTCAGGAGAGACTCACACTTGTAAACAGTTGCATTGAGGCATTTATAAGGTGATAGAGCAGAGCCTCAACTTAGCACAACCTGCAGGCTTGGTGGCTATTCAGATGGTGATCTAGCAGCTTTGATCTAAGAGGAGAGTAGCAATAACAACACTGATTATGCTCCCACAAGCCGATCCCACCAATGTGGTGGTAGAGTTATTTGCTCATGAGGAGACACCACTACCTTCCCTCAGGAAATGGCTCTGCATTGATGATCCTAATGCCGCGAGGTAGGATGCGGGGATCATAGAGGAGTAGCAGTTTGAGCTTGCTAGTCTACGGTTCATGTAGGATTAGGAGGAGAGGCAAGCAGGAGAGTTAGAGTGGATAAGAGGTGCTGGACCCTTTGGACATGCTTCTACTATTGAGGTGACCACCAAGTAGCTTGAGGGTGGTCAAACTCAGCAAGAGACCAGTGTTTAGGTGTACAAGTATGTTTTTTGACCCCTATGCTTCATTATTGTGATATTTGGTGCATTGAGGACAATCCAAATTCTTTTTGATAGGGTATGGATAGTTATAGGTGTTAGTGAAGTTCGAGTAACTAATGGCCTATAACTACCCCAAAATTTTTAATCTAAGGGGTTTTCTTGCCTGTGTTCTTTTTCCCCAAGGATATTTATTTTTCGTTGAACCAGCATGCTTAGGATGTAGTATTAGTGACATTTAGTACTGAAGTATATGGCATATGTTAGTTTTTGTGTGAAAAATTGATACCTCTAAAAATTTTGTTAGTAAGTCTTGATAGCAACCATACATGTTTGATTGATTGGCAGTGCTTGTTTTGATAAGTGAACCTTAATTGTGATGAAAAGCATAATTAGAGAGTCTATGTTAATAGTGTAATCAGTGTCATGTGTGGTGAGGTTTTTTTTTGCTAAATTCTTATATTGTGTTTCATTTGAAAACTTGCCCTGTTACTCTGACTTAGACTATAGGTTAGTTGGTTAGGAGATGAACTAAGGCCACTATTCATCTTAGTCCACTTTGCCTAAATAACTAATCAAATGTGTAATATATCCCTTGATCCCAATGTTAGGGCCTTGCAAGTACCCTTTTTTTTTTTGTAAAAACTTCAGTAACCTTGCCTTGTTGAATGTAAAATCTTGAAATTGGCCCTGGTCCTTCCTTGAATATTGTGCACCTTGACTGATGCAAAAAGCTTAAATTGAGGGTGGCTACCATAAGTGGCCTTGGTTTATAGGTTGTATATTGTAGACCTTAACTCAGGCCAAAAGCCTAAGATGAGGGTGCCTGGTGTAAGGGTAATCACATAAAATTGGATGGTAGCTAGTGATACAAGAAAAAAGGGAGAAAAATGTGTTGTGAGTGCAAGTAAATGAATAGATGCCTAAACGATGAGATAAAAAGAAAAATGATGTGAAAATAAAAGGCAATGAGCTAAAAAAGAGAGTAAGGCACCCAGAATAGCTGGAAATTAGAGAAAGGGAGAATGAGTTGAAAAATGATAGTGTTAGTAGGGCAAAAGTTTAGAATAACGCAGGGTCAAGGAGGGCCATTAGTCACTATATTCCTTAAACATCATACTAAAGGCCTCCGAGCCTATGTTACAAGCCAGGAATTTCCTATTGAGATGCTAGTCCAAGTAGCTGAAGGTCATAGTCATGAGTATAGGGGTAAACATATGGGTATTGAGCATGGTATTTGAATATCTGTTGTGAGAGTGAGTGATTTTGCTTTGTCCCAAGAATTGAATTCAAAAATATTATCATGAGTGGAATATAAAACTTCTTTTTTATCTTATACTAATTCAGTGATTGTTGCTTATCTATGGTTACCTTGTTTATTAAAGTTGCACTATCATATGTATTGATGTGCATTGGTCTGTTTGATGGCTATCTGATATGCATAGATGAGTAATGTGGGTCTCTGTACTTTATTTTAGAATGATGTATGCCATTAGATTGAGGTTTGTGCGTTACTGTACTGCTTATGTAGATAGAGTCTATCGCTTGAGGACAAGCAACACTTTTAAGTTAAGGGTGTTGATGTGTTGTCAAAATACAAAACTTTTGATGCTTAAAACTTGATATTTTGTGTGTTCTCAAAGCGATATTAATGGGTTTGATGTGGTTTTATGTTTGTTTTTCATAATTACAAGATTTGGTATGAATTTGGGCTAAGAGTGCAGTTGTTGTTGTTTTTACTGATCTACGACACACTTTATGGGTCTTAAAAGTTTCCACAAGCCATAGAGTAGGGGTCGTAATTGAGTCTGATGCAGGTGTGATTTTCTGAAGTTGCATCTACGAAGTATCAGATGAGCCATAGAATTGTGTATGAGTCGTAGATGATTTTTTGTACTTTGAGGATCAAAAGATTAGATTTTCTGAAAAGTCATCAGATGAAACCCTATACAGGCCATAAGTCTGAATATGGCTCGTAGGTAGTTCTCGTAGAAGATGTGCATTAATTTGAACAAGGATGTCCATGAAGCCCCGATACGGGCTGTAAAACTTAGTGTCGCCCGTAAGTCTGCTCGTATTGCCTGTGGAATCCAGTTTTGCTATTTTTTGTTGGGTTTACTTAAAGTACTATAAATATATATTTTTTAGGTTATTTTCAGTAAAAAAGAAAAAGAGAGTAGAATGACCAGAAACCTTGTGAGAAACATTTGGTGAACATTATTTTGTGATATTAATTCATACTTTGTGATTTCCATTGAAGAGTTGGGATTTCTTGTTCTTAAATTCATCCTTGTAAGTGCTCAATTATGTTATTCTATATCATGATTCTTGCATCTGTAATAATTATGCGTAGCTAAATCCATAACTAGGGTTGTGAGAACCATGAAGAACTAACATGGTAAAATCAGATAATTCATAATTCTTGGAAAGTGTACATGCATCTATTAATTAATTCTCATCATTTTGATTACTTTTTAACGGAGGTCAACATTCAACTCGCCTATTTTTAGTGAATAGATCAAGATAGTAATAAATGGGAAAAGAGATTGATTTACAGGATTTGATCGATTTCGTCTTGTCTAATCCACCAACTAGATCAAAGGGAGATTGTAATGAGACAATATGTAAGGGTTACTAATGTCATAGTGTGGGATGGATAAAATCACATACTGAAATTTATCTCTCACCTAGATAAAAAGATTTTGTAAACTTAACTTACCATTGTACATTCAACATACTAGAAAAGAGTGTGATTATCGGGTCATACCAAGTTAGAGAATCATGGGGAACACAATACCTTGTTACTCTTCTTATTGATTTCATAACACTTGTGCTAAGCTAGGATTACTTTCTGCAAATTACAACCCCCCTTTTTGAGGGATAAGTAGGTTAATTACCTTGAGTTGCTTGAAATTACTCTGAGTCTACCATATTCCTTATGGGTTCAACCCTAGTCATGGTTAGGTTATATATCTTGACAACAATCGATTAAACCTTCAAAATGGAGGTATAGCTTGGACGAAATCACTCATGTCAAAATCTATAAGAAGCTCAACAATCTTTGTTGCCTTAGGTAAAGGTCTCTTTGAGTGAACACATATTGGAGGCTTTTGTGATCAGTGAAGACATCCACATGAACCCATAAAAGTAGTGGCATCATATTTCAAATCAAATACCATGACCGATAGTTCAAGGTCATGTGTTGGGTAGTTCTTCTAATGAACCTTTAATTGCCTTGAGGCATAGGCAATCACCTTACCATGTTTCACTAATATACAACACAAAACTATCATTGAAGCATCAGAATATACAACAAATCCGTTAATTCCCTTCAGCAAGGTCAAGATTGGAGCCAAAGTCAACCAATCCTTCAAGGTTTGAAAACCCTTTTCACACTTATCTGTCCACACGAACTTCACTTTCTTTTGAGTCAACCTAGTCAATGGAGATAAAATGAAGGAGAAACATTTAACAAACCTTCTATAATATTCGGCTAGGCCCATGAAACTCCTAATTTCCGTATGATTTAATGGCCTAGGCCGATTTCTCACTACCTCCATCTTCTTAGGATTCACATTGATCCCATAATCTAATACCACATGCCCAAAGTAGGGAACCTCTTTCAACTAAATTCACACTTTTCAAACATGGGAACTAGCCTTTTCTTCTCTAAAAATTTGTACCACCATCCTAAAATGCTTCACGTGTTTTTCCATACTTCGAGAATAGATTAGAATATCATAAATGAACACTACAACAAACATATTGTGGTAGAGCTTGAAGACTCTATTCATAAGATCCATGAAGATTATCGGTGCATTGGTTAGGACGAAAGACTTGTCATGACCCAAAATCGGATCGCGACTAAAGGAAAGTAAAGGGGAAACAAACTCAACATAATATAAGGAACCCAAAACATGAAGTCATGAGTAGAAGAGAACCTAAAGTTGTATAATAGAGTAATACAACTTTCTCAAATGAAATATAAAGCTGATAATATCTGATACAAAGTCTGAAAGAAAATAATTAAAAAGTCTCAAAGATCTATTGTGACTCGAAGTCTGAGCCTCACCACTATGATATGGACGAATGGACAAAATCCTTGCTAGAGTGAATCAACTACACTATGCGGGTCCTTGTGCTCGATCTGCTGGGAGGAAACAAAGTAGGGGTGAGTACACAAAAATGTAGTCAATAGGTTTAACTGACTAAGTAAGGGGAAACAAACAAGTATGTAACAGTCTCTACCACCTGCAACACAAGGTTAGTACACAATATAATCATAAATGGAGCAATTCAAGGTAGTAAATACAATCATTGATGCAATGGAAATGAAATGCATGAATTCAATGG